>PVHY01013001.1:0-42660 GCA_004024945.1 Uropsilus gracilis | reverse complement strand
AAAAAAAAAAAAAAAAAAACAAACAAAGGAAGTTGCTGTTCTAGAGAACCACCTACCCCATGAAGTTGTCCCTTAATATCTTGATGGCTGTCCTGTGAAAAGAGATTGATTGAGCTGAATTAGATGCTGGCACCTAATACTACTGAGCCCTCATTCTCCCTTACTCCTTACTCCCCCCCACCCCCCAGCACCCACACATGCCACTGATAACCATCAGATCAAATTCTTTGGTGGTGATGTAGGAAGAGGAGCAGAACACACACTAGATATTTTCCAAACAAATATCTAGCAGCCTTACTGGACTTTTCAAAATCCTATGGATATTAAATTACAAATTCAACTTTTAAAAATCTGCTTTTACCTTCAAATGTTTAACTTTCCATGAATTCCATGAGTAGTTTTGGGATATGACAAGATATTTCTATTTCAAACTCTCTTTTGTTTTTCTTCTTAAAATTTAGAATTCACATTATATTTTCGAGTTAATTAGGACAACTTTGCCTAATTTGAAGGGGAAAATAAAGGAGAGGAAGATATTACCTCAAATGGAATGGGGCAGATCTGGATTGTACAGGCTTTAGGGTGTTCTTCCTCAAATCTTACTTTTTTCTAGCTATAAAAGGAACAATAGTATTTTTTTTTTTGCAAAATTTTTGTGAATGGTCACTTAAAAGACCTAACAAAGATGCTGAACCATCATATAGACCTCCTAGTATTCCCTTAATTCACAATTAGATCAATTTCTCAACAAATGTGTCAGTTTTCAAAATAGTTATTATTAATATGTCTAATATATTAAAAGCAGCCCACATTTAAAATCTTAATATTAGGTATTCATGTTGTATAATTGTGCAAAATTAATTTTACTGAGTTAACCTTTTATGTTTTCAGTTAATAAAAGTTCATGTTTAGTGCCTGAGAGTCCTCTGAGTCTCTTTAACTGTATTATGGGTAATTTCGCAGGATTTCCAGCAATTATTAATATCAGTGGAAATCTCTACTCATTATTTAGTGCCCCATTCTATGAGATGTGTAGTTTAGTAGGTGACAGGTGAGGGGTTTTAGATGACACCATCTGTGTGACCTTGAAAATGTGCAGTGGGGTAAACCACTGTAGTACCTACACTGCCGAGAATGACTTCCCACATTCTCTTAGTGAAAAGAAAAATATTTCTTATGAGCACTTTATTTTTAATTTTTTCTAGCTATAGAAACATAATTGCATTTAAAAAATTGGAAAACATGAAAGTATAAGATAAAAGTTGCTCTTTTGAAATAGGCATAATTTAATCTTTGGTACAGTTTCATTTTTGTTTTGAGGTAATATTTATATGATTCAGAAACATCTTCAGTTTTTCTAAACATTCTTATTTATCTTCTTTAAAAAAAACATCCATGTCACAAATCATAAGATTGTTTTATACATTAGTGGTATCCCCTGTGTCGATATACCATGTCTTCTTTATCCCATCATCTGTCTTCAGACACATGGGTTGTTTCTGTGTGTTGGCTAGTGTGAAAATTGCTACATCTGTCTTTTCAAATTTGGTGTTTTTATATTTGGATACCTAGAAGTAGAACTGCTGGATCATATGGTAGATCTAGTTTTCATTTTCTTGAGAAACTTGAGGGGATTATTCTAAGCAAAAGATAAATATAGGAGGATTTCATACATGCAGAATACTTGAGAAACAAGACTAAGAAACAAAACAAACCTTGGATTCTGACAGCAGAACTGAAGCTAGGGGAAGAGTCAGGGAGTTGGAGATAAGGGTGGAGGTTTCCCATGCAATGTGCTGGAGGGTTACTGGTATCTCGGGGGTGGGCCTAGTGTGCCTCAGGTACATTTGCAGAGGTGTGAATCTATATTCCTAAGAAATATAGGTTGCAAACTAGTTACCTCAACAAAATAATTAACAAAAAAAAAAAAAAGGAAATAAAAAAGACAAGATAACTGACTTTTATTGCAAATTGCCTTGTTTTTTTCCTTAAGGGCCAAATGTTGGGAGGAATAATTCTCAGGATTCCAATTGTCCTTGGAAAGTAATGAACTGCATACCTTTTAGTATTTACCTTTGGGTATAATTATGCACATGCCTGTCAAATTACTGAACTATATCCCTTATCATTAAGAATTCTTGACATTAAGTAGGCAAAGAAAATAAAAAATCTGAAACACTTTCTGTGTGTAATCTGGACATAGTCATATATGCATAGACACTTACCCATCATGAATATCCAAAAGGCAGTGCCCATTTTAAAAGCAGATTCAAATAAAATATTGAAACTTTCATTTTCCTTTCATTCATTCAACAAATATATGTAAGCACCTCCTGTGTGTGCCTGGCATAAAGAGCATTCAGAGGAAAACAAATACCCATTCCATCCTGACCTCTCAGTTCCCCCAGTGCCTGCATCCCAAAGACCACCCCAATGCTAGTTTCCTTTATTTCTGTTCAGAGATATCCAGCATATATATAGGGGGGGGAATATATATATATATATATATATATATATATATATATATATATATCCCTCTTTTTTAAATCCAAATAACATGCTGTAAATCTCATCTCTTAGTATTTCATATCAGTCTGACTCATTCTTTCCTATAGCTATATAGCATCATTTTTTGGTTGAATGACTTATTTTTCACTATGCTTTGTTGGACACTTAAGTAATGTGGAGGGGGGGAAGGGGGTATCTTTTGTTTTTGTGAACTTGCCCTCTTTCTCCTGCCTTGTATTTCTTCTCATGCATCACTTTCACGCCCATAATTTATCCTTAATGATTGTGGAAGATAGGGTCCCATTTTCATGTGGCCCCTCTTCATGGGGTCCCCATCTTCATGGAGCCCCTCACCCCTTACTGTGTACTTCTTGATAGATCCAGGCAAACATGAGTAAGGCAGATTTACCCAATAAAACTTTGTCTTTCTACTCCACAGATTTTTTTGTGATTAATGTGTGATTATTGCTCATGAAGCCAACACATAAACTGGTCTACTCCAAATTCTACTTGTTCAAGTTTCAGAGAACTTACAGAGAATTGACTCAATTTGGCAAACATTATATCTTCATGTAGGACACTGTCATTTCTCGCTGATCAGTGCTTCCTCTTGTCTTTTTCACTGATCTTTGCCCCCACTTCCTGGGACAGCTCATTAACTGAAAGAATTTTCTTTGCCTCTGAATAACAATCAGCCACCTTTAACTTTGAATGCCATTGCTTTTTGTGTGTGATTTTATTCCCACAATAACATAGAAACTTTTGAAGATTGACCCAAACACCTTAACTTTGAGTGCAGCAATACTAACTCATTCTCTTTTGTTATGGTTCTAGAAAATAAATCTAGTTTCATTTCTGGATACCAAGAAATGAAAGGTGCTTTCTTGTCAGAAGGTTGCTTGCTTTTTACACATGTAGTTATAAAAAGTAGGGAACCCCTTCCTAACCTAAATCTTTAGAGACTTTGAGGTGACCTTGACCTCTACTTGTTGCTTCAGCTGCATCTTCTGTTCTTTGTTATTTCTGCTCTTCTTCTTGTTGACATTATCATTCTCTACCTTTAAGGTTCAGCTTTTTCTGTTTTTGGTTCTTTCTCCTATGTTCACTTTAATCTCTCTCTTTTCCTCTATATTTGTTTTCTTTATTTTCTTCTTCAGAACTTGCTTATTTCTTTGACTTATATTCCAACAGTATGGCTTTCTTATTATTTCTTCATATAATCTACTTCACCTATCCCATTTATTGCAAAGAGTTTTAGCATGATGCTAAACCATTTTCTTGTTTGGCTGTCAGTGAAACTAAAGAAAAAATAATGTTCCAGAGATATTATCCTCTCTTTTTGAATTTTCAAAATCTGAAAAGTTAAAGTCTATTTTTAAAATTGGTTCTTTTTTTCCCCTCATCTTTCAGAAAATTTTCTAGGATCAATCTGTAAGTTTTTTTTTTAATTTCAGCCATTGATCACTTTGTATTTAGAAATTCAGTAAAAATATTAGATTTCTACCAGATGCCTAGTACTGTCTTAGGTCCTGAGAACCCAAACTCCTGGCTCTCTGGGAATCTACTTTAGTGAAGAAAAGCAACTTGCTTTTAACCTATAAGGTGGTGCAAAAATTAAACCAGGAAAGAGGAGTAAGGAGTACAGAATGGATGTTTTAAATAATAGGTCAGAGAAAGCCACTGGCAAGTGGCCATTTGAGCAGATCTTGAGGGAGATGGTGCAGCAGATTTGGGGGTTTATCTAGAGAAAAAGTGAAGGCAGCTAGAGGAGCATTTGCAGAGACTGCAGAAGTGCTATGGCCACAGAGGTCGCCATTATTAGAGGGGAGCAAGAGGAGGAATTTGGAGTGGTTTCTGGAAGCTGGATGGCGTGATACCTTAGAACCCATTGTTTTTACCAACTCAGATGAGCAGACATGAAGCATTTCTGAGCATTTGAGTGCGGCAATGTGCCTCCTGTTGTGATGAATTATAGCCACACATTGTTTCAAGAGGGTTTATCACTGATTAAGGACAAAATAGACTTTCTTTCAGTTCTTGCTATAATATTTTCTGCAAATCAATCAGCCTATGTACTAGATATAAATGACCCAGTATTTTCTCTACATTACTCACCCCAGTTGTTATGTAGATGCAGAACCATTATTCTTGTTCATGTAATTATTTAATAAGTTTTGTCTCTAGGCAACCAAATGCTCTCATCAGTAATTTTAAACATTCTCTGAACTCTTTCAATCCTGATATATTCATTTACAATTTACCTCAGTACTTCTTGTACTTCCCAAAAGGTAAAAAGATGAGGTTTACCATGAAAGACATTAAAAAAAAAAAAAAAAAACTGAAAAATAGAATTTAAAATGAATTAAACTGTGTAGGAATAATGACCAAATATAATAGATTCGTTTAGGTGATTATTGCATGCTGACTGACCAATCAATTCAAGGTAATAAAACAAACAAACAAAAAAAAACATCACTTTATCTTCTTTATAAGATTCTTCTAGACTGTAGCTCTATCCTTTTTCCTTCTTACTGTACTGTGAGCTACCATGTGAAATATGTTCTTAATATATTTTTCTTGACCAACTAGTGATTACTTTTAAAGTACATTGATCAGTATACACTTCATCCTTATCCTTATTATGTTTCTTAATATGTGGCTTATTTGCAAAATGTCATTTTTGCTTAATGAATCTGCTTACTATTAAAATTATTAGTTCACTAACTTTAGCCCTTAAAATCAAGGTTGATTTTTAAAACATTTTAATTGTTTGTTTCACTAGATTGACAGCTGCTTGCAAAAACAGAAATTATGTCTGTTCATCTTTGTATCCTTGATAACCTATAAACAGATATTTCTCTAATCTCTTATCCATAAGCCCCAAATCTCAAGATCTCTAAAAGTAGAAATTCTTATCAGAATCTTACCAAAATTCATTCAGAGGCAAAAACCAAACTGAAGTAAGACTCCTTAACATTGGTTTTGCTACATCTGTTTTGAATATGCATCTTTTGCTGTAGAAGGGATAACAGGTTTAATCCTTGATACGTTGATGCTCTGCACCTTCTGTTAGGTGAATATAACTTTTTGGTGTATGCATGTTACTGCTTTTCTAAAATGTGAAAGCGTAAATTCCAAAATACATCTGGCCCCAATGGTTTCAGAAAGAATTATGTGCCTGCAATTGACAATCTCTAGAACAGTCTAAGTCCTAGTCAGTGTGAGAGGAAATATAGTTTGACTGATAAATGTGGCACTTAGACATGGGAATCTTTTCTATAGCCAGGCCTTCTGATCTTTGAGGCCTCATGGAATCAGATCAGTGATTTTGTTCTTAAAAGTAGTGCATCAGATGTTTCCTTAATTATTCTCTTAGAGTAGCAGTAATTGACCTTTGGTCAGCTAATTAATACAGAGCGTGTGAAGTGTTATTCTGTCAGTTAAAATTGTTCCTGTTAGTGTCCTCGAAGTTGCTTTTTGTTTGTGATTCATGTATTTTTTTTGTCTCTGATTCATGTATTTTTTTGTCTCTGTATCTACTTATAACTTTCTGTCTTTTTGTTTTTCTTTGACATTTTTTAAGGTGTCACATCAGCTTTTTTAATGCTGGTGATTTAATTGCAAAAGCACACATAAACAGTTTGAAAGGTGTGAGAAGAAATTCACAAGTCACATGAGGAAACAGCAACAAAGCTAGCATTCAGTCTGGAATCCATCCAGTGTGCAAAACAAATTGCACTGCCAATGGGTCAAATGATGTATCCTGAAATGGAATGAAAATTGAATTTAATATCAGAAACATTTGTCTCCTGCTGAAGACAGAGTGGAAAATATCAGGATGAATCAAATAAAGCCTTCATCCTACAAAGCTTAAGTTTAGTACAGAAAAGAAGACATTCATGTAAAATAAAAAACTACACTAGAACAGGTGGTCAGAGGAGAGTTTACAGCTCAGGTGGTCAGGAAGAGGATGGACTACTATGCTCTGAAGAGTAAATGAGAGTTAAGTAAAGGGAGAGGGTTGATTTGCAAAATATGAGCATCACAAATATTAATTATTATAGAAAGTGGTAATGTTTTCATCAGGGCTGTAGAACCATAGAGGATCATCAGTCTTTGGGGAAGGTGGGCAGGAATAACCATCAGATGGGCCTTAAATGACATAGTAGTTTGCCCAGAAGAATAGAGCTATATCTAGGAAGGCACTTTAGGCAGAGTAAATGATAAATGCTTATTTGCACTCAATAATCAGCCAATTACCCAATAATGACTTTTTAAAATTATCATTGCAGGTGAACCAAACATTCCTTCTGGAACAAGTCAGAGTGGGAAAGGTTTGCAGAATAAGAGTCAGTTTAGGACCATTGCACCGAAAATTGTGCCCACAGTTCGAACATCCAGGGTGCTGTCCTGCCATTCACCATCACTTTCCGATCAGGGGAACTCAGGATCCTCCATCAACTCCACATCCTTAGGGATGCCTACCCAGAATTATGCTCTGATGCAAGTGGCAGGCCAGGAGGGGACTTTTTCTCTTGTTGCTTTGCCACATGGTGCCTCAGCTCAGCCATTCCAGAAATCCCTAATACCCCTGCCTGAAAACCTTAAACTTCCAATTCCTCGATACCAGCCCCTACAACACAACAAAGGATCAAGAAAGAAACCCATTCCTAACACCACTGAGAGTGGCTGTAGCAAACCTCCTTCCCAAACCCAAATGTCCCCCTCCCTACCTGACCATCCTGAACCACCACATAAACCCAGCCTGTCTGAACAAGCGCCACCTTTAGACCCCACCCCAGCCAGTGTCAGCACTATTGTACTGACTGGCAGAGGTGGCCATAGACACTTTCCACCCCCTGTGACCCAAGGTCCAGGAGTGGTGAACTCTTCTGCCAGCCCAGCATTGTCCGTACTAGGGGAACCCTCTGCCAAGCAGAGTTTCACAAAGATTCCTGGGAAAGCAAACACTGCAAGCAAAAAGATACCTAGTAAACGTTCTGCTATTGCCAGTGAAAAATTTAAAGAACACACTGACCTTGCAAAATCTGTGACCAAATTATCACCAACTGTTTTGAGCAGTGCAATCCAATTGATCCCCAAAGGTAAACTTCCAATCTTGCCCTACTCAAGAGTTAAAACAGAGGTTTGCAGAAGTGAATCAGATGTTAACACTGCAGATATTCCTTTATCTGGACTCCAGGCAAGCTGTGACAAGACCTGTATCACAGAAGGCTTTAATGCAACCACCAAAGTGACTGACAAGATACCTGTCCCACAGGTGTCTAAGCAGAGTCCCTGTGAAAGTCCAGTCTCCAAACTAGATGTCAGTCACAAAATGAAACTGAACAGGGGGCCAACAAAGAGAAGAGGAAGAAAGAGAAAGATACCAGATGAAATTTTGGCATTTCAGGGAAAAAGGAAAAGATACCTCATCAATAAAGGCCGAGATAATGACCGAATGAAAAATGATCCCCAAGAATCTAGAGACCAAAGACCTGGAGTCATGAAAAAATATCGCAGCATTATGCCTAAGCCTGTAGTTGTCATGCCCATGCTGGCTTCTCCTGCAGCTATGTTGCAACCCCAAACACCAGATAGCCTAGGACAAGGCCTTTTGTTAAGCAGCATACTCACTCCTAAGAGTCTTGATTGTAAGCAGGATGGCAGCACTTTCCCTAAGCCCAGCTCAGCATTCAGAAACGGGTTCTCTGGCATTAAGAAGTCTTGGTACAGATGTCACTTCTGTAACCACCTCTTCCAATTCAAACAGCACCTTCGAGATCACATGAATACACACACCAACAGACGGCCTTACAGTTGTCGGATTTGTCGTAAAGCATATGTGCGTTCTGGCAGCCTGAGCACGCACATGAAACTTCATCATGGTGAGAACCGTCTGAAGAAACTCATATGCTGTGAATTTTGTGCAAAAGTGTTTGGTCATGTCAGAGTCTATTTCGGCCACCTGAAAGAAGTGCACAGAGTTGTCATCAGCTTCGAGCCTTCCCCCAGGGAACCACAGTCAGGGGACTTGCCAAGGAACAGAGACCTGAATGCTAGAGGGGTGGAAGTGTCAGTAAAAAGGTGAGTGCCAGTGACATGGAAACTTGGTGAGATAATCAGTTTGAGTATGGGAAACAGAGTAGGATTTCCTATTCAGTGAAACAAATTAATAAAACTATCTCTCAGATTGAGATTTCACTTTTTTGCTAGTTCTATAAAGAAAAATCTTGTTTCTATTCGGTTTCTGACTAGTTGAGACTTTCAGTAACTCCAACCCCTGTAAGCTGAAGTACAAATGCCAATTGAGGTATACTGGGGGCAGCAGAGTGAGAAATTATGTTTTGAATATGAAATACGAAATAGTAAATACTGTTTTTCTCTCTTGGTACTCTGTATAAGTATTTGTAAAAAAAAAAAAAAAAAAAAGAAATCATATGCACAGAATTTTTAATCTAAAGAGCAGCATTTGCCCCAGAACACAGCATGACTCATGGTGGGGCCTCCATGTAGGTTTCCTCCATTGACCAGACCCTAAGGTTCCAGACCTAACTCTCCAAATTTGCCTGATATTTTCCCATTAGGACAGATGAAGTTTTTCCTGTTGTCATTCTCTTAGCAGGTACTGCTTTCCTCTCTTTGTAAACAAGCCTCAGATCTGTGGTCAGCTTTAAAGGGTTGGTTTTAATGTTTGTCTTCAACTGTCTCTTTGGTTGGTTTCCCTCTATTCCACTTATAAGTTACACCTTCCAAGGATTGTGAAGGGGTGGAAAGGGTGGGGGTGGGTAGGATGGAAGGGTAAAGTAGACTTTGGTTAGAAGACTAGGGTACTTTGATAATGGGAGATCATGGGAAACATACCTGAGGAGAGAAATCCTATACTTTCAAAATACTAACAAGAATGTAAAGCAATTGTACTTTGTTAAATTTAAAAGACAAAAACAAGACCCAGGCAGATGGGCATGATAGAATTCACCTTCACAGATACGTATTTTCTTCATCTCCATGAAATTTTTTAGCATTCACTGCCCCTCATCATTCTTAACAGTCCTAATTGCTCTAAATATTTCTATTCATTTTTTACTTACTTTGTCATGTTCACTAAAAAATAGGGTATGTCTGTCCCATTTCTTCCTAACTTTTCTGAAATTTTCCTATTTTCCTTTAGAAATTTCCGTACCCTTTCATATGTCTGCTCTACGTGCGTTACAGATTCTAAAGAAACCTCATTTCTCAAATGTTTTCCTGTAGTACATTTTGATTTTCAGTAAAACTTGCAAATTGCATTTTCTCCTCAAGGGAAGTTCCAAGTTGCATTTTCTGCCCAGGAAGAACTGGGGGTAGAAGGGATTTACCTTAAGCTGACCCAAACACTTCCCTTACACTACCTGACTCTCATGTTGATTATACCTGCTCCTGTGGTAGTCAGTACCCCGGGAGAAGATGCATAAAGGAAATGTTCTTTTACTTAAATGGACCCTGGGAGCTTGAGGAATGTGTGGACCCAAGCAGGGGTGACAATTGGTGTTCATTTGGCCTTTGCTGAAGGTCTGCCAGTGCTCTGTTTACCCCAACCTTTGTACCGCTTACCAGTGGGTGTCTTTAGATCCCCAGGACAAAGCACTGAAAGGAAAAATTCTAATTATATATCTTTCCATGAAATCTTATATAGACTTTTTCCCCCCTTCTCAGGGAAAACAAATCATGCCTGGAAGAAGACCTCCTCAACCAGGCAGATGAAGTCAAACTACAAATCAAATGTGGCCGCTGTCAGATCACTGCTCAGTCTTTTGCTGAAATAAAGTCTCATCTACTCTATGTTCATGGAGAGGAAATTCAAGGCAGACTACAAGAAGGGATCTTACCAGGCAGTAGAGGCACTCCAGAAGAACTGTTTAGACAGACTACTTATCCTGAAAAAATACATCAGGAAAAGCCTTCGGTTGAGGAATCACACTCATTTCCTAAGTTGAAAAGGCAACTCTCCTTTCATCAGAATGATATAGAAATACTCATGAAAAATGAAGAAGCCCAACCAGAAGGAAGTGAGCCCAAAAGTGATCCCCAGGGAACAGAGTGTCCCAGCTCCCACACTGGCCCCCTACAGTCCCATTCAGGCTTTAACTGCGTCCTTTGTGCACAGACTCTGAGAAGGAAAGAAGAACTCCTGGTACACTGGGAACAACAACACAAATGTGAGGACCCTCCCAAACTCTGGACAATTTTAAATGCACTGTCTACCCAGGGAATGACCAAACTTTCTAATGGATTTGAAAAGTGAAACTCTGGGGCCAGAGAGGGTTAAAGATGTTTCTGTTGCCTTTTCTTTCAAATATGGTGTTTTGGGTGGTGCTTAATTATAAAAATCTCATGAGATAGGATCAGAATTAGTGAGCAAAAATGATTTTTGTATATAGTTTATTTTCCTAAGAGATATATATTCTTGATGCATATTTTTCTAACTATATGCAGATTTATTTTAAAATTCTGTATTAAAACTGTTAATGTCAGCCTTTATTTCAGAGTAAATAAAATTAAAATTTGAAGATTGAAATGTAGAGGATATAGATGTTATTCAGATATACTTTTCAGTAAAAAAAGAAAGATGTGTTTCAGTGTATGTGTGTGTCTATCTTTCTGCTCAAATGATTTCTGTTTAAGTAGACTGACAAATGAGATATATTTATGGTACAAGCCATTCCAACTCAAAGTAATTTTCTTAGGGAAACTTGAGCACACTCGCCCTAAAATATTCTGCACATGGCCACCCTGTTTGCCGCAAGTTAGCCCAGGTGTCTTCAGAACATTTTTCTAAACAAAACTTACCTAAGCAAAGGAAGACATATATTCTAGTAAGCTTATGGGTCTTAAGTCCTTTTTGAAAACTAGTAGTCTGAAAAGCAAAGTGTTCATAGGCACAGTTTGACTGAGAAGGTATACAAAAAGGAAATGCTCACTCAATCTTTGACTTGTTGCTAACAGATTTATAAATTTGAAAATTAGCAGATAGGGATGAGCACTGCTGAAAGATTTTGCCATGGTTTATCATCTTATTACTCTACCCAGGTTCAGCGAGAGAAAATCAGATCTCTACTGTTCAAATTTTAGAATTGGGTTAGCTTCATCATTCTGTGCAATACCTAGTTTGTTTTTGGAGTGTTGGCCTTGAAGACATTAAATGGTGACATTACATGAATTCAAACCTTAAGGCTTGAATTTAAAGGTGAAAACGAACTAAGACCATAGAAATTTGTACCTTTGCATGAGAAATATAATTTTAATCAAACTGGGATTTGGGATGGTATGATAAGTATCTTTTCAATCAGAAGAGAAAGCAAAATTCACTATATTATTTCTATTCCTGTGTCACAACACTTGCCCTGGTGTCCTGAACTTGACAGTGGACTGACTGACATCACATATAATAGTTAGAGTCTCATGCTCTACCAACTAAGCTAGCCAGGTGGCTTCACAGAGCAGTTAAGCCTCCTGAAGGCAGCTCTTTCTGCAGCACATCACACCTGACATGGAATAGTGCACAAAAATCCATTTGTCAAAAACGGATTTACCTGCTAAGTACAAACAAAATCACTGCACTGTGTATGAATATATCCAGCTTTAGGAGCAGCCAGTCTTACAGGCAGGAAAGCGTCAAGGCAAATTTGGTCCTAAATTTGGCATATTCATTTTGCTTAATAGCTTTTGCTTTTTTGGAAAATTGCCCCAAAGCTAGCAAAACTAGATTTTTTTTCTTTTCTTTTGATCCCAAATTATTTCTGAAAGTTACAGCATTTTAGATTTGTATTTTATTATTCATATCCCCTTTTGTTTCTCTTTCTCTGGACCTCTTCCTGGCCTAGCTTGACTTTTCCTCTGTTAAGCTGTTCCTCATAAGGAAAGTTGTCTCTTCATCAGCACGCCATAAATAATCAAACCTGGGTGCGTTCCATTGCCTTCTCTGGCTGCACACTCCCATCTCCCAGCTGCACAGCTCCAGTTTTCTGTGGCCTCAGTGACATGGTTGTTGGCAATAAATGCTCAACTTCATTTATTTATTAGGATTCTCGGATCTGGACTGGTTTGCTTCATTCAAGCTGCTGACATGCTTTGTTAGGTATATTTTATAGTCTCCCCTTTTCACCAAGCTCCTGAGAAAAGCTGCTCTGGTAAAGATGAACTAGGATTTAGCAGCAATGGTTTTTAACTTCAACTTTATACTGACATTTTCCCTGACTCTAGGCCATCAGCAGCTTTCCTAGGCTTGTGGTTCAAGCCACTATCTATTCTAATTTGATCTACCTCTTCAAGAATGTTCCTTTTGAAAGTGAAATGTTTATTGTATCTCATTTTATCAAGATTATCTCATAACAAAATTATAATCATAGTTTTCCAAGCATATTTTAAATATGCAATTAGTGTGCACATATTAGCTTAGTACATTAAATTTTCCATACTCTGAAGGGTGAAAATGTTTGTGTGTTACCTAACCCTAATATAAGTTGCTAGTTATTGGAGAAAGCCAAGTGTGAAAACTAAAAACAAGGTAAAGATTATGAAATTTGAGATTTGGATTTTTTTGTAATGAAATTGCCTCCTACCCTTTAGTCAGCTTTCCAGTTAATGGAAATTTAGGGAATGGTGATAAGTGGCCATCTTTGATATTCCATGAACAAAACTGTAAGCAATTAGCATTATAAGAAATTTTTTCTCAAAAAACATCTGATACCTACCTAGGAGTTGCAAAAACCAGCCTGTGTTCTTTAAGCATTTACAGAAACAGCAATGGACTCAACCTGGTTACTACTTAGGTTGTATTACAGATCTCATTACAAAAATTTGACCAGTGAGGAGATCCAAGCAACTCAAATGTCATTTGCATAACCACCAATATCTGGAAGTAATACTTAAGAGCATCTTCTCAGGAAAATAAAGCACTGCCTTGTCTACGTCAAATCCAAATTAAAATAGTTACATTTTTTATAAGACATTTATTGATACCAGTCTTTTAGACAATGGGTACTCTTCAGGGAATTTAAATTTTCCAAGTAGACTGTATTTTGAATAGTGTTCTTTCTTGAAGGATAGTGTGGGAGAAGCAGAAGGCAGAAGTGCCATGTAAGATGTGGTATGAGGCGCTTTCTGATGATGGAAGGCCAGATGGGGCATTGTAAGTGAAGAAGCCATCTGGCTCCAGTGTTCAGGCAGCAAAATGCCATCCTTACTTTAGAACAACTTTAGTGGAGCTAATGAAATTTAAGCATATTTATCGAAATCTAAACATGCAAACTTGGATCTAAGAGAGCTAGGAATTTTTTTAGATGTTGCATGAGAGCACATACTGATGTGTGAGGACTTCTAGCCGCACTGTTTATAATAGAAGACTGAATGCAACTTGAATGTCCATCAAAGCTGGTTAAGTCAATTACTTCATATAATGGAGTGATGCAGGTAGCCTTTTATGTGCTGAACTATATACCATGTGAAGGAAACAAGTGCTGAACAATGTACAGTGTGCTTTATTTGCTTTTTTAAAAGGGACAGATATGTGTTTGTATATTCATAGAGAATTTCTGGGGGAGTCATTTTAGAAAAGCAGTGAAAGAAGGAGGGCACTTTCGCATTATGAGGATATTTTGTTGCTTAATTTTCAATTAAGCAAGTGCCTTTACTAGAATAAGATGTAACCGTTGTGTTATCATTTAGGAAGGCCTCAGCAATATTGCAAAGGAAAGAATGTCTTACCTTCCCACCCCCAAGCTTTGTGTGCTTTCTCACCCAAGCCCCTGCTACCTAGCAGTACCACATCAAGTTCCATGAGAAAAGAGATACGTTCAAGCCAGTGCATATGTATGTATTCATATATATAAATTCACAAGGCAAAACCTTTTCATAAAAATCATAATAATGCATGTCGCATTCTGATATGTTCTGACTTTTTAAGGCTAGCTACCTCACTGGATTTATTTCATGAACCACTAATGAGCAAGTACTATCTGAAATGGACCACTACTGACTTTGGATTTTCTGAGCTGCCTTCTAGCTCAGTGTGGCCTTCCTGATTTGTCACCCAGCCACAGGTCCCAGCTGTCAGGAGCATGATGAATAACTGTCATCTCTCCCCACAAGCCTGCATTTTATGGGCCTGTTGAAGGATGATTGCAAGCCAAAGAGATGACTAACGCTGGAATTTCAGACACTCCATGGCCCATCATAGGGCGTTGGGACCTCTCAAATAACGCCCTGGTGGCTCTTGAGTACACTGTTGGAAATGGGTAAAGCCATCACTTAGGAACCAAGACACATCCCTGCACAGCTGGGGCTCACCCCAGGGAATAGCTGGGTTTTGAAATCCTTTTTCAAAGTTTCACTTGATTTGAGTGTCCAACACATGGGTGGGTTGAGCTTGAAATTGTCCCCTGCTTCTCATCCTAATTCAAAGTGAATGATGTGGTGGAAATTTTTTCTCAGAAGATGGTGTAAATGCTAGCAGCATGCAAACCAACATTGTCTACTGTCCTCCCTTTCTCCTCTGCTGCTCTAAGAGTCCCTGTCTGGTCCTTGTTGTGAATAGATGGGAGACCCTTCTCCTTCCAGCCTCACTTTCCTCTTGAATTGTCCTGCCATTTGATAACTGGGTCACAATGGTAGAAACGATCAGATAAAGGACCTCTTCAACTTCAAAGTGATATTTAACCTTCCATCATTTCTCCAAGGACTGGCGCACATATTGGTCCCAGTTGCTAATTGACGCCAACAACTGTGACTGCTCCCTCCCTTGTCAGACACCCGGTGCCAGCGTGAAGAGAGAATTCTCGTTTTCACTTAGCTGTCACTTTGCCCAAACCATTTAAAGGTAACACCTAATTAATTCACATTCCTCTGTGTATATTCCTTAGAGGTCCCTCATTTTTTAATTTTAGTGTGTTAGCTTGAAGAAAATAGGTCTGGTTCCCCTTTTTATAGCAGCTTAAATCTGTCCCAAGTTGCTAGAAGAGTGTTTATGGAACTACTCACGGGTCCTCAAGGGATATTCCCAAGTCAGAACACAGCTCTTGACCACTCTTGCTCACGTGGAGAACCGCACAACCAGCAGCCCCGCGTTGGGGTCACTGGCCCAAAGAGACAGCCTGGTGCAGGCCAGCTCCCGTGGAAGGCCTGCTGACTGTCATGCAGCTGAGTTCACCTGGGAGGTGCTGCCGCTAAGCTGCTTCCCCGTGTCTGTGTGGCTGGGAGGAGAGACTGACTCTCTCCCCATGGTGAGCGGTACTAAGAAGGAAGGAAGTTGGCAGGTATCAGCTAACAGTTTTCCTTTTGGTGATTTTCATCAGTGCACTGACAGTTTTACTTCGAACTTATTCGTCATCTTATATGGAGAACAATAATTACACTAATAACTGTTAGAATTCTGAAGGCTTTTATTGTTGATGAGCATACACTGATACCAGGACTCATGTTTTTCTGGGTACTATGGGATTCACTGGGCATTCCAGTCCAGTTGCAATAGGGAGAATTTTCACATCATGAAATTCATTGCTGTAATAGATACTAATTGACCTCCTTGTTGACAATCCCAGAGGAGAAAGCTCTGGGCCTTAAAATGGACCATTTGTTGAAGAGTGAAGGCAGCAGGTAGGAAAGGGTGTTGAGTCCCCTACGCTTGCACTCTCTCAGGGGTAAGAGTGCTGTGGCTGCGAAGGGAGCTCTCAGTGTCACAGGTAATCCATTCAGAAGTAGCAAAAGGCCGTCTAGTACCACAAGGACTTAAAGTAGGTTCAGTAAGACCTTAAGCATGCTCCAGCATTAATGGCATATTAATTTAGGGAAGAAACCACTGAATTGCATTCTGTGGCAAAGCTGACAGAGGTGGATGAAAGAGCTAGTTCTCGGAAAGCGTGATGACCATATTTCAGGAAAACAGGCTAGCCGCTCCTTTTCAGTGTGTTGTAGCGGAGAGGTGTGATTTGCACGGATTGCATCAATCTTAGGTAAAGTGAGTAGGTGCTGCCACTCTGTGAAGTCTGAATAAATCCTGCACTCGTAACAGCACTGCAGTAGGATGACTCGCATCCAATTGTTAGGTAATACTTGCCAGTTTCCTACTAAGTGCAATCTGACAGTGTGCCATTACAACCAGCAGCAATTTCTTAAGTCATCCCATCTTTGCTGACAGATTCATCAACAGTGAGAAAATATCCTGAATGGGCAATTCTTCTAGATCACTAAGACACAGAAGAGAGCAGCACCCACTGAAAGATTATTGAATCTGAAGTATACAGAATATCTTTTTCCACTTTCTCATAATCCATAGGCTCTTGTTTTCTCCATTTTATATCAAAATTTGCCATGTAATTGGTTCTAGGGTCCTGAATATGTACCGGCCAGGGTATCTGGATGAAAATAACTCATCCTTGACTCATATTCCACCCTGGAAAGGAACCTCCTAGTCCAGGGCCTCCTCCTTTCTCCTCTGGTGCCAGGGCCTGGCCCTCATCTCCTGTCTACCCCATGGACAGGGAAAGGTGACAGAAGAATGAAATGTTTAAAAGGAAATATTCAATCTGCACATTTCCAGGGTGGGGATGGGGACCCGTTGGTGAATGGGGATGTGCTGAGTCATCCCTCCAACATGCCCCACGCTATTTAGACAGGGTTCCTCTCACCCTCACTTGCCCACTCTTCTTGGAACACAGCTTCGGTTTGTCTATACTAAAGGTACGTGCATGCAACTCCACTGAACATCTGTTGGAATCATCCTGCCATTAAGGCTGAAGAAACCCTTAGTGCACTCCTCCACCTTGAGGCCCTGGTGCAATTTCCTTCCTGGAACTTGATTGTTAAACTAGTTAAATGAAGAACTGATAGAGATCAGAAGTGACAAGCAGTTTGGAGCCCTCCCCTTCCAGGCCAGTCAAAGCAATTGAATATGTGAACTGTACTATATATAGCATTTCAAGGGCTGTGAATGTGATAACTGCCCTAGGCAACTAAAAAGACATCTTTTGAAAACACAGGCAAAGCCCCACTCTTGCTTAGAACAGACAGATGTTCCCTTCTCCTAAACTGAAAATACCACTGACACACAAAGTTAGCTCAACAGTGGGTAGAGTGTACGGCTAGAGCAATTGACTGTAAGGTTAGCCCAGGACAGGTTCTCACAGAAACTGATGCTTCAGCTGGTGGGCAGGGCACAGGGCTGATTGTGATTTATTGGTGGAAGGAAATTTGGAATTGAACTTTACCATTGGGATTTACTTGCATTTGAAGGCAATACAGTTGGTAGTCTATCTTTCAACACTGAATATATTTTCCCCACTTTTATATCTTCCTGATGAATTAAGGGCTTATAGAAGGTGAGGGATTGAAAACATTAACCACTGAATCTTGTAGTGCCTTGACTTGGGGAAGATATGACCACATGGAAAAACACAGGGACCAATTTTACATTGTTTCTGCACCAACTCTGATCAGCCTGAACTGCGTCACTTTCTGAGTTTCTACCATGGGTGGGTCCTTGCCCTCCACTTCTTCAAACCATTTTGAATAAGGCCCACTAATTCAATTCAGTTGTTTGAAGTTTTAAATGTTCCATAGTTTCCACAAAACAAGAAATCTATTAACTCATTTCATCTGTCATCCAAGAATTGGAGTCTGCATTTTTATTACCAGCTGACTGGTGTTCACCTTTATCCTAGATTTTTTTTGAAATGTTTACAATGTAATTAAAAACAATCAAGTCAAATTATCTATTTGAATTGGTCCCTTTTGGGGAAGATTAAGGAGAAGAGGTGCCTACAATTACCTCATTTTTGCTGAATGTTTCTGCCCTCTCACACACAAATACATCATCTATCTGGTCACCAAGAGCATTTTGTAATGTCACTGATGATTTAACAATTACAAAATATTGTAATTAAATCTTCAAATGCTCTCTTACATTTACCCATTACAAATGATTATGGAACTTGATTAATTTTAGTCTTTAGAAAGGACCTGGCTTTGGTAATATTGTTTCCTGCAACACACACCTCCAGGGAAAACTATGATCTGAATCCCAAAGTCAGAACCAATTAAACTCTTGCATGTTCCCCCACTGCAACCGTAAGATGATTTTTCAGGCATGGCCCAAGTTGGCTTGTCAGGTCTCTGGGGCCCAGTGCCTCCAAGCACTATTGGAGGCGCCTATTGCCAGCTGTGAACAGCTTTCCTTAGAAACAGTGGCAGAATAGGGGAGAAAAGTAACAAAGTCACAGAGTCAGGGGCCTTGGTGGGCAGTTGAAGGAACAGCTCTCAGCATCAGGGCGGCCTGGACCTGGCAAGGAAACCCAGCTTGTTGGCACAGTGTTTGATCCTTTGATGGAGAAAGAGGTGGGTAGCTGAGAGATTGTAGAGCAGAAAATGGAACCTCTGTATTAAAGGGGAGAAAGGCTTCAAATAGAATTTGCCACTGCGCTGATTCAGTGCAGAAACAATCCCTTAGCTAACTGTCAAATAAGAAATTAGCAATCAGGGGCCATTGATCAAGTCTCCTTATTTTTAAAAGTTTGTCTTAAAGACTCCCCAGATGATTTGTAGAAACAAATTTAATGTGTGGAATTTCTCCCCCAGAGAGTAGAATGTTGTATAATTTTGCCCCATCTGACTTTTCCCCTGACTTTGGTATTAAATAAACAAACAATAACAACAACAAAAAACACTAGTAAATTAAGATCTAGCAAATGAGTTGTCAAAAGAGGACTGGCTTTTCTTCCCAGGAGGATTGTTTCAGTTTATTTTGGAGGATTTAAAGAGTTCTGTCCTGCTGAGCAATAAAAGCAAACCCCAAATTTGCTACAGAGAATGTTTCTGTTACAAGAGATTGCTGCATTTTCCTCCCTGACCTAAAATAGGAGGCCTCTGACATGTAATATAAAGACCTCCTTCTCTTGCTCATACTTTATAATGTAATAGTGCCTTGGCTTTACACATCAGTATCATACAAATGGCGAAACCATTATAATGAAGTCTGCAGAAGCTTGTCAACTCTCATAGTTCCTGACATGTCCGATTCCCACCCAACTTGGGGCTGTGTATGCCAGTAGCAACTTTGTATAGTCTTTTTTCTCCTCCTCTTGCCTTTTCACATCAATATATGCCCATATATTGATATGGCTTTAAAATGAGCCCAAATCTTTCTAGACATTTCCCAAAGTTTGGCAAAAAAAAAAAAATATATATATATATATACACACATATATACATATATACACATATATACACACATATATACATACACACACGCATATATATATATACATATATATATACATATGTTGTTTTTTAAACTTGGCCTGAGCAATAATTAGCTATTATCGTTGATGCTGGCTGTCATCAGCCAAGCAGAGCAGGCACACATCCTCTGTAGTTACAGAGACGTGATGCTGGGTGTTGAGGTACTTCTCCAAGGTGACTGCCTTCCAGGTGGATGCCAGCACCACCCTGACTACAGAAGGAAGGTTACCACTGGGTCCTTAAGTCTGGTCCCCTACATCTAAGATGTGGTATAGGAATGTTCCAGAGAATGTCGGGGCTGTCAGCCCCGACAATGTGGTCCCCTGATGGTCAGATGTCTGAATGCTTAATGTGATGCCACCTAAAATAGGCTGGGGAAGGAAGGAAATGGCCTGTTTCCTCTCAGCCGGGGTGCCCTGCACCAGGGATTGGGAAGGGAAGTGAAGATACACCTCACAAGCCAGCAGGACTGCTCTGGAAAGTGCTGGGTTTCAGTTCTGATTTTGTTCCCAGACTGCAGCGTCTGCAGGGAGCAAGACCCTCTTGCTTCCCGGAAGACCAGCCCTCCAGGCCCTGTCGGTCAGCTGGATCTCACCAGCACAGATACCCTGGACAAAGACTGAGGCCAAGAGCAGCAAGTGGGGATTACCGCTGCAGAGAGCTGTGGGCCAGGGAGAGCTGGGCATAAGGGCCAGAGGGTGTGAGAGAGAGGGAAGTGTGGTTGGGAAAGCTGAGGATCTCTGGAATGCCAGGTTTGAAATGGCCTTGAGGAAAAGGCTGTCTTGGAAGGAAGCCAGCGAGGAGGACCCTGGGGCTACTGGGGAATCTCTGGGAGCCCTGCTAGCCTCAGCACTGCTCCAAGATGAAGAATGCTTGCACTAAACCAGATTCTCCATCTTGGTGCTTCAAGTAAAAATCCCATTATAAGTTCTGAAGCCTGGTCGGATTTATGGCTGGAGAGGGCTGGATACAAAAGAACTGTGCTGTTTGTTCTGCCTGCCCCGCTTTGCTCCCCTGGCCATTACCCAAGCAGCAGGCAGGATCCCACGTAAAACCGCTAAGTTGGTCTGAAATGCACCTTGCTCCAGACTGTGGAGATAAAATAGGATTTAAAGGCAATGCATTTTCTATCGGGCAACCTTATCTGGATTGACTGCTTTGGGTTTTCAGCTAAGTGTGAATGTGAAGGATAATTACCATCGTGTGTTACCTGAGATTACAGGGTTGTGTTCCAACTAATGACACCGGGAGAACCAAGCAGTTGTTAATATTTAATCAGTCTCCTGGCTTAACAATTGGATAAATGAGGTGTGTAATTACACAATTATAAAAGACATTTCAGATAGGAATGGGGCTGTTATTAACACTGAAGGTGAAAGCTGGTAGAAATACACTGCAGGGTCATTTCAGAAATATTTCCTTCAAGGTGCGGGAAGGGGGGAAGAAGGGTCATCTCTTAGGAAATCATAAATACAAATCTCAAAGACTTTTTCGATACAGACTTTCTCTGTTCCTTCAAGACTCTCAATACTGAACCACAGGTCACACTTTTGTTCATGTCAGAACTCTCTGACATATAATATTTAAATGGCCTCAAGAGAGGCACTCCTGAGTTTTCTTCATTGCCTCCTAAAGGTTAGTCATATTCAGTTAATATTTGTTGCTCTTCAGCGGCTACTGGTAGGTTTTGCTACCATCTTTTTGTTTTTGGTGGACATTTGGGAGAGAGAACCAATACCCAGGATCATGAATACTGATGCCACCTTCAAAGGTTGTTTCTTCAGCCCCCCGGGAGCAGCCCACATGGTCCCTCCCAGCTGATGCTGGTGACAATCAAGCATGACCTAGCTGGGTGTTCCGGTTTCTCTCAGCAGCTTACAGCTGCTGAGCTGAAAATGCCGTTTTCTAATTGAGGGACCCAGACAACCAATTAACAGAGTGTTCTTCAACAGCCAGCACCCGGGATATACAACCACGCGTCCATAGAAAGCACCATCTCTAGCTGGCATGGACCAGAGTGAAGGCAGTTTCATGATGTGGATCTGATTGGTATGTGTGTATGATCAAACCATAGCCTTCAGGGGTTATGCGTCAGAGCTGCAGAAAAGCTCTTCCCCTTTGCTCTCTGTGTGGATAGCTTTAAGAATCCCCTGAATTCACCTGTACCCAATGTGCGGAGGTGTAGTTATTCACAGTGAGGAACACCCACCACTCTCTTCTCTGTGTGGCAGCCCAGCCTCACCCCACTCTTCCAGGGTTGGAGCCACCAGATTAATGGTCTTCCTTTCTTACTGGCTGAGCGGGGAGACTGGGAAGCCTGTGCCGAGCCGAGCCTCTCTAGCAATACCCCTAACTACCTGAGACCCTTTCATAAGAGCCCTCATCACACTTGGCTGTCTTGCAAGTCAGTACCAGGACTCAAGGGTAAAAGTGAGAAAGGAAAAGGAAACTGGAAGAGTGTCACAGTTCATTGTCTCCTGGTGGCCTCCCCAACTTCACTAGCTATGATGCGGGATCTTCTGCAAGCTGCCCTCATGTGTATGTTAAAATAGGTTTCCCACCCCTGGGCCTGGCTTGTAGCATGCACACCATAAACTGAGTGGGCAGGTCATCAAATATGTTCACTTAACATCACCCAACTCCATAGGTTTTAACGAAGCATGTTAAACAAAAACACAAAAATGTGGTCCAGAATATCTCTTCTTAACACATTTGCACTTAAATTTCTGGGGATGCTAGAAGGGAAGTATTTAAAACATAAAAATTTCTATTAACTAGCTGGGAAATGGGTGAGAGATTTGGATATAGAACCAAGCCCATAAATTACTTAAAAAGAAAACATCGAGGAATCTCTATTGGACATCGATGCAAAGATGTACTTGGGAATGTAATCCCAATGGCAAGGGAAACAAACTCAATAATAAGCAAGTGGGACTTTAGAAAACTGAAAAATTTGTGCCTTGAAAGAAACCACCACAAAAGCAAAATGACCACAGAACAGGAGAAAGGTGTTTCCACATCCCATGTCTGACAAGGGGTTAGTTTCCAAGTACCTCTATAATACAACAACAACAAAATGAATGACCCGGTAAAATAGGCGCTAAAGAACTAAATAGACACTTTTCTAGAGAAGACATTCAGATGTCTTACAAGAACATGAGAAAATGCTCAGCATCACCTATTAGGTGAAAATGCAAAGCAAAACCACAATGAAATATCATCCCACCCCCGGGAGGAAGGCCTGTATCAAAAAGAATGAAAACAATTAATGCTGAAGAAAAAGGAACACTCACACAGTGTTTGGAAAGTGTAATTTGGTGCATCCTCTATAGAAAATGGTGTGGAAATACCTTAAAAAATAGAAATGGAAAGCAGCACCACTGCTATTCATGCAGCACTTCTCACAATTGCCATGTCAGAACCAACCTCAGTGCTCATCAGCAGACAACTGGATAAACAAATTGTGGACTCTATATTCAATGGATACTTGGCTATCAAAAAGAATGAAGTTGTTGCCAGGAAGGGGAAAGAAGGGGAGACATGGGAGGAGGGGACTACAGAGGGGGATAAGGAGTCTAGGAAAGAAAAGTTGGAGGGAGCAGAAAGATGAAGGCAGGATGAAGGACAAGCAGAAGAGGGGGAAGGGGAATGGGGAGGTAGTTTGTAAAACAATCTTCAAGCTTTCTATTATCACCAGAAAAATACAATGATAGGGATTGTCCTTCGTTTGTGTCATGGAGCTTTGTGATAGTCTCTTCTTCCTTATAGAAAATAGAGTCCCAGAGCTCTCTGTTTAGTACTTAGTTTTTCTGAACAATTAATAAAAATTTGCAGTTTTGATGTTGACACCAGAGGGTAGCTTTTCTGTTTCTCTGTGGATTTATTTAAAAGTTGAACTGTGTTTACCAGGGTCATTTACTAAGGTTGCTGTTTGTGTGTAGAGCTCTACAAACCCATGGGCAACTTGAGGATGCACTTTTCTGCATTTCTGTAACCTGACTTTGAGCATAGCACATACTAGGTGCTTATAAAATGTCAGTGACCAGAGATTGGATTTATGAGTGATCTCAGATCAAAATGACAGAATGGGAAAAGGAGAGAAAGGGGGCCATTTTGTTATCATGCCAGACCAAATCCATCAACCCCAGCAGCTACTTAAAAGTCAGGCAGAGTGGGTATCTTTACTCCCTCTTTCCATCTCCCCCTTTTCTCGCCCCACTTGTTCCACATCATGCTTCCCTTCCAGATTTACCATCTTGGCACTGATCCTAAGTGAGAACACTGTGCTATCCAATGTTCAGTCAATTCTTCTAACTTGCCTGCTTTAATGATTTTTAAAGGACCAAAATCATTGGCCCATGACTAGAAGTCAAGGTACACCTTTGCAATGAACTCCCAGAAGATCAGTGCATTTGTCAGGATGGATGGATTGTCACCGACAGAAATACAACTCAGACTGCCTCAGATCAAAAAGAAGGTGAGCCAGATGTTAGCTCACCCAACAGAAAGTTCAGGCTTCTGCCTCCAGATGCCCAAATGATGCTTCAGGGCGCCATTGCTTGTTCCACTCTTGATTGTAGGATCACTCTCCCAACAGACCTGCCTGTGGAAACCAGCTGGCTGCCAGCATTCCCAGGTGCCCTATGTCACAATTGCATAGAGCACCTTCCCAGCCAGGGTACAGAACAAAGAGGAGGCCATTCAAGGTCTTTGTCTCTTGCCCATCCTTGCCCAAGCCTAGGTGGCAGCCCCTTTGTCTTCAGGGTAGGTGGTGAGTAGACAGAATCCCACCCGAAGCAAACAGAAATGTACACCCTGTTTGCATTTCCGGGAGCATGCTGGACAGACAGAATCAGGTGCCTATTCAATAACCTGATGACCTACTCTTCCTCTTGACTCTTTTTATCTGGACACATATTCTAAAAGAGGATTCCATCTCCTCAAACAAAGAGAACGTCAAAGATACCTGCAGGGGCTCCTGGATGGGACTTCCCCCGGACTTAAAAAGCCAGAGAGGAGACACTGAACGCCTAAATCGTCCATGAAGAGTGTGGTGACGGTGTTGGCACCTCTTCTTCTCCTGGGGACCTCGTGCTAGACTGCTAGCCTCCACCCAGGGAAGAGGCTGGGTTGCGGGGAATGTGGGAGGAGGGACTAGATCTGAAATGCTTCTACTTCCCAGCCCTGGTTCTAGCCTGGCCAAATTTTATCAGTCGGATCCTTTTCCTCCCTGGTTGACATGTTGATTTGGAAATCTTTCCCAGTACCACCTGTGGAATGAAATCTCACACCACCTGGTGAGATTGGACTTGCTGTGTGGATCTTGGGTCCTGGCTCCCAGAGAACAGCTCCCACTGAGGCAACTCCATGGCCCTGGAGATGCCACTGCTAAAGCAGAAGGCTTGCAGACCCCGTGGCGAGCACCTGTATGTGCTGTGTCCAGCATGAGCCACTGCACACACCTCTGTCCCTCTGTGCCTCCTGACAGCCGACTGCTGTGGGTATCATCCTTACCCCACCTACCAGTTAGGGACTAATGCTCAGAGATGTTAAGGAACTTACCTAAGACCACACAGCTGGTAAGCAATGAGGCAGGCCCAGGTCTACCTTTTCAATCCATGGCTTCCTCCTGGCTTTCTTCTTGCTGTGTTTTGATTGTCCATTGCAATCAAATGCTCTCTAAATTCAGTCATTCAGTTCCCCAGTGGAAGGCCCCACAACTCAATCCTCCCTTGAGTCCCATCATGAGGTTTGGTGTAGAATCATGATCACCAGCCCAGAGGAAGGTGGGGTAGGATGCCCAGAGCTGCAAGTGATTTTCTGTTATCTCACTGACTCTTTCCTCTCTGATTTTCAACACATGCACCTGCATGCGCATGCAGATCTCCCATGCGCGCGCGCGCGCGCACACACACACACACACACACACACACAGCATTTCTGTCTCCTACACTGGTGGCATTGTGACCCCAGGTCTGCATGGCCCTGTGCACATACTGGCTCATCACTGTCAATCTAACAATTTCTGAAAGTTAGATGATGCTCCAAGTCCTTGTCTCTTCAGAGTGGGAAAGGAATGTTAGTAGTATCTGGGGGACATGATTTGTCTTGACCACACAGACAAGGCTAGAAGACAGGTTTCCTGGCTCCCATTTGCCGTGCAGGGGCTTCCTTGATCCATAGAGGATAGTTTCTAAGACCCCCCAGTGGAGGCCTGAAATCTCAGACAGTACCAAAGCCTAAACCTGCCATGTTCTCCCTGGTATATACATACCTATAATAAGTGTAATTTATAACCTAGACACAGAAAGAGATGAACAACAACTAAGAAGAAGAAGAGAATAATGTTATACTATAATAAAGGTTACATGGGTATGGTCTCCTCTCTCTCTCTCTCTCTCAAAATACCTTAGCATAGATGATATTTTTGGACTACGGTCCACACAGGTAACCAAAACCACAGAAAGTAAAACCACAGCTGTGGGGAACTACTGTACTCTTCCCCTGTCCTAACGTACCAACCTCAGTGTGTCATGTGTTATTAGTCATAGGTCCTTGATCAAAAAGCAGTCAAACAACAGCTGACATCCCAGACTGTAGAGACTTGGGGAGCAAGTGGCCCCTCGAACGGCTGCACCCAGAGGTCTCTCAGCCCGGACAGTGCACAGAAATCTCAGAGGAACTTTGGAAACATCTACACTAGGTCCAACTCCCCCCTCCCCCCAGACACTTAGATTCAACTGATCCCCAGTGTGGAAATTTTTTCAAATTTTAAAGAATTCTGAAGAGCAGCTAGAGTTGTTTACCACTTCCTTGGAGGAGTGGACTGGCTCATGGAAATGAAATCTCAAGTTCAAGGGGCCTTTGGGGTTCTCTATTTGTTCTCAGCTCTCTCCTCCACTCAGCTTCAGTTCTCTAACAGTCCTTGAACCTTCCACGTATCAGGTGAACACGCACAGAGGGAAAGGAGGGAAGCCATAAACATCGGCTTCTCAGGAATTGACGCACAAGTTGGAAGAGGATAGAGGAAAGGTGGTCTCTGCCTGGGGAGCGAGGAGAGACTCCCAGGAGAGACAAAGTTGAATGGGGTCGGGAAGCATGAGTGTGGAGGGAACAGCATGGAGGCTGAGATGTCTGAGTACCCCCCATCCGTTCCCAGTGGAAAGAGCATCCCTTTGCTTTCCATCTCTCACCCCTCAATCAACACCCTCCTGGAGGAACTCAGAAAAGTGTGGTTGTCTTGAAAGACCCTGTGGTTTGCCTTCCAGGGTGCTGGAAGCCTGAAGCAGCTGGGCTGGCCCTCAGCAGGAGCCCTATTGCTCTCCCCCCTTCCTGCCCCCTCCCCCTCCCCACTGCCTGCCCATCTCTGTTCATAGGAAACCAAGTTGGGCTTCAAAAATGAGAGGTGAGCATGGCAGGCAGATGGTGCAGGGTAGTCCTGCAGAGCAGAGCAGGGAGAGCCCCCCCCCCCAGCCTTGGCTCTGCTCTGCTCCTCCTCTCAGAGGTCAGCAGACACCAGAGAAGCCCCAGCCCCTAGCACAGTAGCATTGAATATGTGCTCGGTTCAACATGCAAATTGTTCCAAAGATGCAGCTTGATGGATTTCAGAAGGTGGGGCATGGAGTCATTGATAGGCAGCTTGTTTTTACATGGTTTCTATAGATCTTTAGTGTTGCA
Source organism: Uropsilus gracilis (assembly GCA_004024945.1). Classification (NCBI taxonomy): domain Eukaryota; kingdom Metazoa; phylum Chordata; class Mammalia; order Eulipotyphla; family Talpidae; genus Uropsilus; species Uropsilus gracilis. The sequence continues at coordinate 15,204 of PVHY01013001.1, read as the reverse complement.
TTGAAACATGCACCAAACAACCCCTTTGCTATTTATTATTTCATTGTTTTAGTGAGAATATAATTATTATTGTTACTTTTCCTTTATACTGGTTCTGAGAATTGGGTTTTCTTTTCTTTCTTTACACGTGAAGAGTTAATCTTACCCAAGTTAAGGTCCGGAAATCATTAGTAAATCTGCTTCTTCAGACACAGAGCTCTTCGTGAGGAAACCTGCCCCTTTACAGGGCAGACAAAGGGAAGCTTAGAAACTGAAATTGCCCCCGTCTCTGGGAAACTCACCACAAAGAGCTAAGACTCTGTCCCACTGATTAAAGGTCAGAGCCAGCTCCATCCTCCCCATTAGTCAGAAGGATTCAGTCCCACAACTCGGGATCCTGCTGACACATCTCTCAGCTACACTATCCTCACCTCTTCTATGAATTCCCCTTCTCTCCCCTGTGTCTCTGCTCTACTTCTGCTCTGCCTGTTTGTGCCTTAGAAGATTTCAGACCAAAACTTGGTGATGATGGCAGCCTCATTCATACCATAACTGGGATCCTTGGAGAACATTCTCTCCAGATTATTCCTTATTGCCTTTGGTCTCCACCTGTCCACCTACACCTCCACTGAATCCATCACCCCTCATCAGCCTCTAGCTCTTAAAAGATGTTTCACAAGCACATCCTCCCAAGAAGTCTAGAAAAAATGGGCAACCTTTGGTGAGTAAGTCTCCAAAAGACTGTAAAAAATTTCCTTCCTTTTGTTGAAAGATATATTTCATTGCCTTAGCTATGACTTGTTTATCTTGTTTTTTCTCCCCATGCTACAATGTAAGTACCAAGAAAGCAACACTTTAGTTCTGCTTCCCTACTATGTTCCTGGGGCTTACAACATATCTGATGAGGGACAAAGCAAACTTAACTTGACTTGGGTCAAGTTCACAAGCCTCCTGCATTTGAGACAAAGTCATCCATCTCAGACCTGGATCATCACAATATGAAGTGAAACACATCATTACCTTACTTCTGATCAGGATTTGCACAGGTGTTAATAAGCTACATAACATAGTGAGTTCTGGGCTTTTTGCTATAAAAACTTCATCATTCTTTCAGTGTAGAAGACCCCAAAGAGAAGGCAAATGGTTGTATGGGGATTCATTTTAAAATTCTCCAGGATGTGGCTAACGAGTAACGCAGCTTTAATGAGTAATGTTAAAGGGATCCTTTCTCAGTCACTCATAGTGTTGGACTGAACCTGGTTGCTCTGGCCCCTTGGAGTTGGTTCTTTAAAAAGTACCCTAAAATGTATTAATGGAGGCAAGTTTCCAAATAAAAAAGGTCATTCCAAAATTGCATTTTATCAAATGCAGTCATTTTTGAGATTGGCAACTAAGGACATACCCAGAGACGAGGGAATGGGAAAAATGAACTAAATTGGCAGGAACAAACCATTACTAAATCTAGCCTATTTCAGTAAAAAAAAAGAAAGAAAGAAAGAAAAACAGGCATGAGAATGAAAGCAAGTTTTAAAGCGAATTCTCCCAACATGACTCAGGGGTCACTTTTCTTATGCCAATTTTCAATTTGTTTTTATAGATGGATGAATGGGGTTTCACAACATGATTGTAATCTCAACAAGCAGGCTGAGCAGATCAATCATATTACATGAGTCCAACGTGAAAGGGGCTCCTCACCCAAACCTACCAAATATTTGGATCCAATTCTTGTTAAGGGAAATAATGTCCAATTCTGTTTTAGAATGCACTTGTGTGAGAGGAATGGGGGGGGGGGAGGAAATGGTATTTAAAAATAAAACCGTTGACTTTAGAGACTTGGGTTATAAAAGCATAGGTTTCTCTTTCAGGACTCTCTGAAGTTGGAACGTATGAATTACATACACTCATTAAAACTTTTTAAGTTAAACTCAGAGAGTAAAATTAGAAGGCATGCTAATGATCCAACTATGCAACAACTGGCCAACAGATGTTGAAGCCTTATGGTTAAGAGATTACATGGCTTGAACTGGCAATTTACTGTATGTATCCCTGGCAGAGAGGAGGTGTAACAAACATATTATCAGACACGGAAAATATGCAGCCCCAGAAAGAGGAAACATGCAAATCGGACTGCCTGTGATGCTTTCAAAGCTGCATCTTTTTCCCTGGACTGATATTTCAGAGAGTTGTTTTTTCCCTTTCCTTACAAACGAAGAGTTAATCTTATTCAAGGCAGAGCCAGAAACCTATCATATTAAATCCCAGTCAACACCAACATTCTTTTCAACCTCTGTACTTACAATGTCGCCGAGTTTTTCAGTGGATCTCAAGCTAACTAGCTATCATGCGTAATGGAACTGCTCACCATCGCTTTGGGGGAATCTGGGATCACAAGCTGGGGACAGCTTTGCTGGTGTGTCAGTGTCCCTGTGGGTGAGAAAGCCCAGAGAGCATGAGGCAAGGAAACTCAAGAGGCGTGAGAAGGGCCTGTCCTGGTTCTTGCAGCTCTGGGAGACCATGGGTTTGGTCCCTTGCAAAGACTCCACGCTCACTCGTGGGAAAATGTTCCAGGCTTCCAACCTCAGAATTTGACTCACTCTGCTCAAGCTGCAAACCATCAGGAAATGGGAGAGCTTCAAGGGAACTGGGAAGAGGTGGGGTTTCCATGGGAGGGAAAAGATGCAACCAGGATTCCCCATTAGGGGAGGAGAATAGAGAAATCTGGCTAATCACATCCTTTACGTCGTGTTCTCTTTTATGAGCAGAAGGTGGGGGGGTGAGGTATGAGATGATTCTGATTGTTCTGAGTTTCCGAACTTCTTTCTCTTTTCCAACTTGCTTGTAGCGATTTAATTCTTCCTTGTGGGGACAGGCAGTGCTCCACTGTTTTTCTGGTTTCCAGGGTGTGCCCTGTGGGTTACCCAGGATGGGTGGAGATGTGAAGCTGCTCTGAAGCATGCTTGTAGCAGGCACAGCTACCTTCCCTCAAAGGGAGCTGGTGGATCCCAAGAGACCCACCACAAGGCAACATTAGGGGTCCACAGCTTCTATTAATGCATCCCCCACAGAGGTTTTGCTTGTCCTGGAAAAGCATGAACAAATAAGTGAACCCAAGGATGCTGGGTGGATGCACAAGCATATTTGCTGGTTGGACTATCTGCTGTGGCCCTGGCCCTGCGCTAGACACTGGGTGGAGAAGAGGACGAGTCCAGGCCCGCCAGGAGCTCAGAGGCTGGTGGAAGGGAACAGGGGACACTGAGCAGCACAGTCGCTTTGTACCCTGCTGAGGCAAGTACCTGTCTGAACTTAGTTTCCCCACCTGTCACCTGTCACCCTATGGCTCATAAACTAGCAACTAGCTACCCCTATTACTGGACTGCTTCTCAGCATAGTTCCTGGTCTCCAGGTTTCCAGCATAAGGAGGGAAAACCCCTTGGATCACAGCTCAGATTTCCCCAGTGGGCAGCCTTCCTCCCTCCCTTTAGAGCTGCAAGGCAGTATAGCTTTGAGCTCTGTGGGTTAGTGGAAAAGGCCTGGGCCAGCTCTCTGAAGGTTATCCGTCTGAGAATGGGACAGAACTATGGCAGTCGCTGCCTCTGTTTGAAAGGCACTTTTCTCCCTAATGCCCTGAGTGGCTGGGGGGCTTTCAGGTACCAAGCCTGCCTTTGCACCTGTGAGGCAGTGGGTGGTAGGTGACAGATACAGCAGTGACCAAAACGGGCAAAAATCCCAACTCCTGCGGCTTTTACCTCTCAGGGGAGAGAGCAGATAATGAATGCAAACACATACACTGGGTGCTATTAGACAGGGAAACTGTTAGGGAGAAAAATGAACGAGGGGCAAGGAAATGTCATGGGTGAAGGTGGGTGTCAGTACAGAATGACCTGAGAAGCCTCTCGCAGACATGCCAGTTAGAGCATGATTTGGAGGTGAGCAAGCAAGCCACCCAGAGTCTGGGAGGCCATCCTCAGGGGAGGGGCAAGGGCCCTGAGCTTGGAGCCTGCCAGGCCCCATACGACCAACAAAGAACCCTGGGTGGGTACAGCGATTGAAGGGACAACAGGAGTATCAAGAGGCCAGAATGATAGCAGGACCTGGCCCCTGACCTGTGCTCTGAACTGGGGCCCTGGATGGATGGATGCGGCCCAGAGGAGGCTGTGATGAGAATCTCGGGAAAGGACAGGCCTGGAGACACCGAGCACAGCTGGAAAAGGGCCAGAGGACAGAGATACAGTCCAGGCAGGAGGCAGAACAGTCATTTAGAAACAAGCAGTGGCATCAACAACTGATGTTGTGAGCAGACGAACTACAGAATTTGCTGATCGACCAGACTCTGAGGTGTGAAAGAAAGAAGGCAAGACTTACTTCATGGGTGTTGGCCTGAGTGCCTGGGAGGATGGGCTTAGCATCCACCCCAGGAGAGATCTGGTGGGGAGATGATGAAAGTGAAATTTGAGATACCCGTGAAACATTCACTTGCTGGGAGCTCAGTTGTGAGTCAGTCAGGAGTTGAGGGGGAGGGGCTGGCTGCAGGTAGAGCATGCAGACTGCATTTCAGAGGGCAGGGGAGAGCGCTGGAGCCTGAGCTGCATGCATGCAGTTCGATCCACTGTTCCCTCCAAGGTTTCTTGTTTCAGATTGCGTATGTTGCTCAGTTTGGCCCTTAACCAGGGCCCGTGGCCTCAAGAGACAGGCTTTTTGTACAGGCTACAGGTGACCATGATGTCCCTGCAACTAAATGCCCCACAGGGCAGGGCCCAAGAAGCTGCATGCTGACCTTCATGAAACTGCAGAACTGTCAGGCAGACCCCAGAACTCAGCATGACCCTGGAGCCAGCCTGACCCCAGCCGCTCACCCCTCATCCTGCCCCAGGACAAGCCAGAACTACACAGCATTTGCAATTCTGCATAAAGCATAAAGCATGTCCCTGGCGCCTCGCCTCCTGGGACTGACCAGTCAACCATCAGATCAGTTTCCCACCAGACCTCCTGAACATTATGGATTTCCCTTGATGCTCCCCACGAAAGGATCAAATTGGTTTTCTCCTGAGACCAACCCAATGACAAAGGGAATCTCAGTTCCCTGCCCTTGTCCTCCTCTCCAGAGCTAGGGAGCCAGGATTTCCTACATTCCCAGGCCTGTTTCCATGGGTTTGCAGTCACATTCCCAAACCCCAGTCACCTGGAGATTCCCCGAGATTTATAGATGCCTATGTTATTGTAGAGGGAAATTTTTATTCACCTCAATCCACAGTGAAAATTATTACCTGTGGAAATTCATATTGCTGGTGGTTGCTTATTGCTTTGTTTTTGTGTCTTTGTTTTTTCAACCATGTGGCTGATGCAGCATAGATCCTGAACCTTTTCCCAGAGGAGGAGGCATAGTGGCTCCAACCTCAGGCACTGTTTAGTCTCTAGATGCCTAATATCCTTATCTATAAAATGGGAATGATGTCTGTCCCGACCTAATGGAATTAAACGAGTTAAGAAGTGTTAAGTCCTTAGAATAGTGTCTGATACATAATGAGTCCTCACTAAATCCCCGTGACTGTCATTATTTCCTGCAGGAGATTGATAGATGGGCAGAAACTTCTTGTCTAAACCAGGTTGGAGTCATAGTGAAAAAATAGAAAGTTTTGCATTATTTATACCTGGCCATTTGCAAGTGCAGGATGTCCTGTGTCACATTAAACTTCAGCATTAAAAGGGTCAGGCAGAGACCTATTTTGAGTTCAGTGAAGCGCCTCTCTGTTAAATCGTAGCTTAAATACAGCTTTATAAGATATGTCTGGGAGCAGTAGGAGTTAAGATAATCTTAAGACCAGAATTAAATAATACTCTCGGAATCTAAAAGGCTAGAAACCAATTTGTAAGGCAGCTGGATAGGCATTTGCTTTTCATCTTCAGATTTTTTTTTAAGTACTTTTTTTTTCTTTCTGGCTTCTACCAAACCACCCATTCCCAAATCACATCTGCCTCTAAGCCTCCTTCCTTCTATTCTTCCCCTAAGCCTCTCTGGTAACTATTTTTTTTCTTGCCAAGTTTAAAATTGTATTTCTTCTCTTGTTTGCTTTTTTTTTTTTTTTTTTTTTTTTTTTTTTTTTTTTTTTTTTTGTATTTATAGTCTACAGATGAGTGAAACCATCCAATATCTGTTTATTTTTTGGTTGATTTCATAATTACCTATGGTAATTATGTGCCTAATGTCAAAAAATGTCACCACAGCATCTTTCCTCACAGTTGTGTAATATCTCACCAAATATGTGCTCCACAGTTTCTCTTTCCATTCACCTGTTAAAGGGTACATGGGTTGGTTTCATGATTTGATGATTGTAAACAGTACATAGGTGTGAATAGATATTTTCACATAGGTTGTTTTTCATGTTTAGATAGTACCTAATAGCAGTTTGCTGGGCCAAATGTCATTTCAATTTTTGTTTACCTGAGACATCGCCATACTGTTTCCATGGGGCCTGCACCAGCTTACATTCCCACCAACTGTGAATGAGATTTCCTTTTTCACTGCACCATTTGTTAACTCTGTTCTTTTTTATGTAGGCCATTTTCACAGGCAGGAGGTGATATCTCAGTGTGGTTTTAATTTGCATTTCTCCTGTAATAAGTGATGTTGAACATTTTTTTCATGTCTATAGGCCACATCCTCAGACTTTCTCACAGGTCCTCAGATTTCTCTTACTTCAGAGGACAAGAGGCACAGCCTGGAGAGATCTGGTTCTTGACATAGAAATTGTATATGTGCAAGAGGAGTTAAGTCTAGTCCCTGCTTGGGGAATGCATGTTAACTGGGGTTGTTGTGAAAATCAGCTGAGTTTCTTTCCCACTCTGAGGCTCCTGGTTACTGACTGGAGACTTGTGAGCCAGCATGTGACTCGACGATCATGCCTCCCAGCCTCAGGGACCTGCTTCTTGATGAAACCAGACTTTCTTTCCCAGAGGAATTCTGAATTCTCCTGGGTATCTCTAGTGGCACACATCAATGACCTTCTCACAGTTTTGTCACCTCCATCAAAGCAACAATATCTGGAAAAGCATAGCATTAAAATAAGCATTAAAACAGATGCATAACCACTAAAATTAAAAAAAAAAAATGTTTGTATGCATACCACCTAGGCTCACCTGGCTTGCCAGGAATGTACCACATCATACTTTCACGTGTGTTATATAGGAGGCTCTAACTATTAAGCCTGGGAGGGTCCAGAAACACCAACCTACCTTGTTAGAGTTCACTGAGGCCCTGGATAGTGGAAGGACTCTGATACAAAACAATGCTCTGTCCAGTGTTGGCTGAAATGGAATCTTAGTAACAGGCTGACTTCCCACTGCCCTGCATCACACTACACCCCCATTTCTAAATGCACCCCCATTTTCAAAAGCCTCTTACTTTTTCCAGGATCCCCACACCAGAGGCCTCTCTCCTACTCTGCAAGTCTCCTAATGATCTATGCATCCTCTGGTTTAGGCAACTCCCCCTTGATGTTCCACATACTATCTTCAAGATCCCCCCACATATAGTCTAGTGCCCATGTATAGGCATTTCTGTGGGTCACCCTGGGGATACAAAGGAAGCTATATCTCAGTTTCAGCTTTGCATGAGAAACACTTGGCCACTGCGGTGTTCCTCTGGCCTCAGCCTCTGCCATCACACTTTAAAAACTGGCCCAGATTCCTACCCAGGAAGTTTCTGGAGTTGTAATTCTGGAGGTAGAAGTTCCTTGAAGACTGACCACTTCAAGATGACAAGGAAAGAGAACCCCAAAATTTAGGAACTTCCTTCATTACATGCTGGAAGGTGGGAGCTCTACCTGCTGGTCCCGAGTTGGGCTACACAGAACTCCAGTGTTCCTTGAGAGGCTCTATGATTCCTCTATGATCAAGGAAATATGGGACTGCTGAGCTTTCTTAATGTCTTTAGAAGCATTATAACTGCATTAGCTTATGAAAGACTAAGAAATCCTAGATTAGAGAAATGTTTAGCTCAGTGTTTCCCTAAGTTACTTGATTAAAAAAAAAATCCTTTTCTTGCAGAACACAGCTGGAGACAGTAGAAAACACAGGAATACATTAAAAACACTGGAGTACATTAAGGTCCTTCCATCCCAATATCCCAAGATCACTTTTCCTCTGGACTGTCAAAATTGGGACTGATAAACTGGTTTTACAACTAAGGTAACTATTTCTGATAATTGTATGTTAGAAGTCTTCTCTTCCTCTCTATCCCCTAAGAAACTTAACCACAAAGGGAAAAAATGTTTCTGACCTCAAATGGAAGTAAACAGCTGGGGTTGATGAATTCCAGAAGCAAGTATTCTTTTTTTTTTTCCTGCAAACATCTGAGAAAGAGAGAGAGAGAGAGAGAGAGAGAGAGAGAGAGAGAAAGAAAGACTATGTAAATATAATTATTCCTAAGTACAGTACCTTCAACATTTTCCATTAGGTAGCAGGAGGTCATGGTGAGGCCACCTGTCCAAATATGGCTGCTGGTTTCCCTGAATCAGCAAAGTGTTTAAGAAAATTATCTTGGAGACAGAAATTTCTTGCCACACATCTACTAAGCATCTCCAAATGTATGGGGTATTACATTTAAGGTTGTGGTTTTCAAGCCTTTATTTAAGCATGAAAAAAAAACTTTCTTCAAGGGAAATCTAACTCAAAGTCCTCTCAAACAACCCCAGGCTAGCCCTTGAGATATCATCAGAAAACCCCAGGAATCTAGTCTGAAAACCTGTGGTTTAGTCCTTGTTACTCTAAGTGTGGTCCTTAGACTAGAAATGTCTGCATGACCTGGGTGCTTGTTGGCAATGTAGCATCTGGGGCCTGGTATGGTGGCGCATGCCTGTAAGCGGCAACCTAGGAAATCGCAGCCAGGGCCAGGGATCGTGAGTCAAGTTCCGCCGGGGGCACATAACGAGACCTAGTTCCAAAAAAATACAGCTGGGTGTGGTGGCACACACCTGTAATTCCAGCTACATGGGAAAGCTGAGGCTGGGAATTGCTTGAGTCTGTGGTACCCGGGGCTATGTGAGCTTGTGGTTCCACAGGCAAAAAAAAGCGAGAACTAGTCTCCAAAAAAAAAAAAAAAAAGTAGCGTCTGGGTCCTACCTAGGCCTGCTGAATTCTAAACTGCATTTTCATACCATCTTGGGGGGGGGGGAGGGTTATGTGCACATTAAAACTTAGAAACAATCCAGGGTTTTTCACTGCTGAAATTTCTTTCTCCCTTCGCTCATCCTTCACTCATAAGCAAGGGCAGGCAGCACCCGTGCCCCCAGCTCACAGGAAATTTTAGGTTCCCAATGAAGCTGCACCCTGGAGCCTTCGGAGTTTACCAGCTCATATTAGAGGCAAATTCCAGAGTTGCCCTTCCTCCGTCCCAGCCTCTGATTGATCACTAGAGAAGGAGAGAAGAAGAAGGCACAGGGCTCCTATTTCCCTTGAAGCCGGGTAGGCTGTGGCAAGAAACAAGGAATGCAAAATAGAAGATGGCGGAAGAGTGACGAATGGGCAGGCAGTGTCATTCTGGACAGCACAGCACCCAGGATCAATTCATCTTCATTGTCTAGGACATAAGCGAGAGTCACTGCATCATGCTCCTGCTCCCTTCCCTGGTAGATAAGCAAAGCACCCCCTGCTTTTTGAGCCCAGAACCTGGCTGCTGAGGGGGTCCTCAAATTATCAATTGTTATGCATCCTAAGCTGTGAGCCCTCTGAGCTCTGCCTGCAACCCAAGCTACCCCCAGCTGAGCACGGGGCTGGAGTACCTGTCAAGGGCAGCCCCACAGACCCATGGTGGGGTATGCTGGCGCCAGGGAGCCGTTCTGCTCTTGCTCAGAGCCTCTGCAGTCTCTCTGGTTTCTTGGCACCAGGAACTGCTTGATCTAAGTCCAGCGATTTGCTCTTATAAACAACAAAGGAAAAAAATAGAAAAGTTGTGAAAAACAGACATAGGGAATTAGGTCACCCTAGAAATTCTAAGACATCAGCAAAACTCCTGTTCGACATGATTTAATTCGGTGACCTCTGACCACAGCCAGGCCTTGAGTGTGTACACACAAGAGGCAAAGCTGAAGAGGCAGGCAGAGGAAGGTCAAGGTGACCCACAGCTCAGGAAGCTCTGCTGACCTATCTTCTCTTCTTCCACTCAGGGCGAACTGAGGGCCTACTGCTGCAGTGAATGACTTAACTATTATTTTGTACCCAGGAGTTGGGATGCTGATGTGGTCCTCGCAATAGGCTGTCTATCTTCATGCAATAGGCTGCCTATCTTCATGCAACTCAGCATAGAACTCTACTTGGAGAACACTCAGCTTTTTTGTGAACTTCATCACTGGTCTTCTTGTGATGGCAAGAGTCTGATGACAAGGTGGTGGTATTGATGGGGGCCAAGCAACCACCATGATTTGCCCTGCAAAAACACCTCTGACGATGAAAGCTAGTCTTCCCATCTACTGTAAGTCTTTAAGTCACTCAGAAGACAAGTTTTCCTCCAAATACATCTTTCCATAGACAATCACCAGCCAGAGGAGGATGCAATTATACCTTGGAGCAGTGGAATACATTTGGGTTGTGTTAGCAGGAACTGGGGCCAGAGTAAAGAAGGCTAGACCAAAGGCAGTACAGGAGCTTGGATAATGGGGCTGCCTGTTTCACAGGAGCCAGGGAACAAAAAGAGGGCCTCTGAGGCTGACCTGGAGTAAGATGAAGCCACAGTCCTCAGGCTGATGAAGGTTGGAAGGAAAGGGGTTGCAGACAGCAGTTGAATTTAACCAAAAGGAAGTATTGTGGTATGGTAGAATGAGCACTGGTTTTGAGATGAGCTTTCAGCCTACTCAACCTGTTTCCTCATCTGTCAAAAGGGTGTAGTGACCTCAATATATTAATGTGATGAAAATGAAAGACCATAGAACTCCCTTCTTCAAAGGCTGCCACTGACCCTATCACTGAGTAGCTGATGGGCACCATGCTGATAATTGTATGAACATTATCTCTTTCCATGTTTCCAGAGACCCTGAGAGGAAGATAGGGATTGCTGTCCCCATGTTATAAACAAAGACAGCAAGGTAAGTTAATGTGCACAAGTTTGCATGGAAAGTACATGATGGAACTGAACTTTGGAGAATGGGACCAGGGGTCATGTTTATGCTGTATGCTCACACTCTGCTTTCCAGTGACCATGCAATGGTCCTACCCACACAAATGGACTCAGGTCCATGAAGGAGCTCTCTGTCCTGCACAGCTACACATCCTGCCACAGTACCCTCTATCTGGGAGGGGTGAGGGACTGTGCTGTCACTCTTTCAACAGCCAGGAGCCAGGTTGATAATAAGCTTGACTTACAAAAGTCCTCTCTTCCTTGGCTTGTTAGACATTTGATGGGACCATCAACAGACAGAGTGAATCTGACAGAATGTCTCCTCCAGCCCCTGGCGTGAATTCAGCTCCTCTGAGGGACTGTATTCCCAGAGAATTCCTCACTCTTGGTCACAGTGACTTCTGTTATTTCTGAAGTGCCTGCTGACATCCAGGACTTAGCCTGAAGATGGTTTTGCCCCATTTCCCATGCAATGACGTAGGGAAACCACCTCTATTCAGTCCCTTTTTCTCAAAGCAAAACATTCCTGTACCTTGCCAATAGAGCTTACGGAACCAAATTCTCAAAAAGCAGAAAGGACCCTGAGGCACAGGTTCTGCCTCTAGGACAGCCTAACAATTAAGAGATTCTATTGTCACTGTGTTCATTATCAGATTTTTCTGCCCATATTATATTGCTGATTCATCACCTGCATTTACAGATCCCGAGTTCCTGGAAAGTCTGATCTGGAAACGTGTCAGTTAACTCCTCTTGCAGAGCCAGTGAGTGTGGAATAACCAGACCCCCTCAGTCAGGCAGAGTGTTCCATGGCTGTGTGGGAGGGTGAGTGCCTTCTGTGTGAGGGGGGTGGTGCTGGGTGCAGAGATCAGTGAGTGAATGAGCTGGAATCAAATCCAGCCCAGCTCCAAAGCCTGGCTCCCATCTCATACTCCTAGTTTCTCTGGCCTGTACCATCAGCCTATCTAATGAATTATCAAGTCCATGTCAGCTAGGGGAGGGAGAAGCTGGCAGCTTGTGTCCTCCCAGTCTGTTCCCAGCCAACTGAAGTGAACAGGACTTCTTTCTTCCCTCTCTGGCTTTTCTCCTCTTTCACAGCTTTATTAAAGCACAATTATAAAATGAACACACAATCAACTGCACCCATGCGAGGTATCTGATTTGGTAATTCTTCACCCATGGAGTCCCTCCAGCCCACTGGAGAGGTAGAAACAATGCTGACCTGGCCCCTGCCCTCCAAGAGGTAACCGTCCTGCAAGACACTGGGGGCAGGACTCAAGGAATTCTCCAGAAGCAACCATATACTTTGCCTGTATTCCTTTTTCTCAAGTTTTCAAGAGAAATCACTTAACTGAGGCTAAAATGGAAGCAGTAAGAAGAGAAGAAAGCAGAAACCCAGAGAAGGCTAATAAGAAGAAAGGCAGACATAATATGGATTCAATTAAACTTGAGCTTTAGTTTTGGTCAAATTGTAAGTTAATTCCTGCCTCTGAGACTATTTAATTAAAGACAAATCCCACAGGCCACCTGTTGTTATAACTGTTTTTCTTCTCTGGTGGAGACGCTGGGACTCTGCAATGGGAACAGGGGCAGGAAGCCATGATTGAATTCTCCTGGGGGAAATGAGGGAGAAAATGAATGATAAACATCTTATCTTCAGAACATCATAAATTGTTCAGTGCAGGATGCGCTTCCACGTGGAATTTGAATGCACACTTTGTGACAGAGCAACAGGTTTGTCCAAGCCAAAAGGAAGCCAGATCCCGCCCTCAGCTTGGTGTCTGTTCAGGGTCACTACCGTGTGGCTCTGCTTTGGTTTAATCATGAGCTCCCCTCTTTTCATCATAGCACCAGCAAGGGACACAGGTTGGGTTTTTCATGCTTCCTTATATATGACCTAAGGACAGTTAACTGCATTTCTCTCGTTTATCCCCAAACAACTAGAGGCCTGAAGAATTGGTCACTGTACTTGTCTGTCCATGAGTGGGGCCAGAGTGGTCCTCTTGGACCAGAAGCAGGACTGGTCTTTGCCTCACCTCCTCTATACTGTCAGTGTCACCCCCGGATTCAGATACATTGCACGGACTAGCGGTCCTGCGGGTGATTTTACAAAGACTGACTTCCTGTGCTATTCTCACAGCAAGCGGTGGTCCTGCTACATGAGGGCCTCAGCCCTGGCCTCTCGGGAAGGAGCCCAGGCGACTTTGGACTCCACCCCAGGTCACCTTCTGCCAGTGCCTTTTCTCACTTCACTCCCCCATGGGCCCCTGCTCTGCCCTGCACCCCATGTAACCTCCTCGGAATTTTTGGCATTGACATATACCACCTGTTTTCTGCTGCCCACTCAATCAAATGGACCCACATTTATACTTCAAAAGACTATATTTATAAGGAAGTGCCCTGTTGCCATACTCAGTGGAAAGAGCAGAACCTTTTGTCAGACGTAGAGGATAACCCAAAGGAAGGCAAAGAAAGCAAATAAGTGACTTCAGCACCTAGCCATTAACAAGTGAAATCTCAAGACCTGGGTTTTCCTTCTCCTCATCAGATGAAAGACCAGCCAGCATGCTGGTGATGCATTTGCAGAGACACTGCTCTCAAGTCACCAGGTGGAATGGAGGAGACCCTGGAAGGGTACTGTACCCCACCAGGGACTTGTGTCTACATGTGGCTCCCTCTCCCAGCTCCTAGTGCTGGGACACTGTTCTGCATTGTCATCGTCCTTTTGTCCTTGGGTCGCTGCGGTGGTGTCAGGCTTGCAGGACCTCCCAGTGATCCAGTTCTGTGACTTCATCTTACGCATTTCTATTCCTTCCTCGAACCCCCTTCCCTTAATTCAGTCACTGTTACCCTGCCTTGCAGATTACTCTTCCTATTCGCCAGCCATTTAGGATTTCTCATTTCAGCCCACTGTTATGTGCTGGTATGGCAAAGGGCTCAGAGCTGATTAGGCTTCCCTAGTTACAGGACTGCCTCCCAGACCTCATTGTCCTGGAATGGCACCTGCAGGACTAGGCCCCAGCTGGGGCAAGCGAGGCTGGGAGGGCCAGTGTTTGTGTGTCCCAGAACCTGCAGTTAGGTCAGTGCTGTGTGAGCTAAGCATGGGGGCTGTCAGTGATGGGAGCCCAGAATAGCATATTCACAGACACAGGAAACCAGCGTGCAAAGGACTGGCTGCATCTGGCATGGTCACTGCTGACTGACCTTGAGCATCTCGGTCCCACTCTCTGAGGAATCAAAATCCACATCCATGTGCTTCCTTGCAGCAGACACTGTGGTGAAGCCAGGGTGCCTGGCCCGGGAGGGCCTGCTCCCCTACGGTGTATAGCCACATGCTCAAGGCCGGGCCTGCATCCTGCCAGCAGGGCCCACACCTCTGCGGAGGCCTCCCTAGGCTGATGACAAGTTTCCCCTCTCCTGCCCTCCCTGGGAGCCCTCTTGACTGACAAACACATCTGCTCCGAGATTCTCATGTGTCTCCTGACACCCCACCTCCCAAATGTGTCCTTCACCTGGGACACCTTCTAGAGATGGTTCATTGACTCCAAAGTGAGAAGAATTTCCACCTGGTCCTGCCAGGAAAGTGTGGCTGGGAGAGAAGCCTGTTCCCCTCCAACTTGCTGTTGGCTCTTAGGCCAGCTGTTCTTCTACCTCAGCTGGCTCCTGCTGACCAAGCACAGGGGTTAGACTTCTGTTCCCCACATACCCAGTCTGTGACCCCAGCTGTTCTGTCCCACCCACCCCACAGTGGCACTGGATGGTGGGTCACTACTTTCCCCTGAGAGCCACCCTGGGGGAGGAGGGTCACCTCACAAAACACCTATTTCCACTTGTTCTCAGCAGGCTCAAAGCTCGGGTTGGGCAATGGAAGCAGTGCTAGTTTTTTAGAATCTGGGCCTGGGTATGACTGTGTATGTTTGGCTCAGTTGGGTAGAAAAGCCCAAGTCCATATCCTCTGCCTTTTAGGATAGGAAATGCAGGGCAAGAACCCACAAAGGTCCCCGTGGTGGGGGAGGTTGGAGTAAGTATAACAGCTCAAATGCTTCTGTAGCACAACAATGCCCAACCCCCCACCCCCCCACCCTACCACCCCACCCCCTACTCCCCCCAGTCCTCATAGA
>PVHY01013000.1:0-42675 GCA_004024945.1 Uropsilus gracilis | reverse complement strand
TTTCCCTAATTATTAGTGAGGTGGAGCATTTTTTCATATGTCTATTAGCCATCTGTATCTCCTCTTTGGTGAAGTGTCTTTTTAGTTCTTCTCCCCATTTTTTTCAAGTTCAGTGTTTTAAAACAAACTGTTTTGCATGTTTTGTCTGATTTTGCTGTTTTATACAGCAAAGTAATTCTATTACTCTATCTTGCTCAGAGGTGGAAACTTTACTCTTTTCTGGAACAGTTTTATTGACAGATAATTGATTAGGATGTACAATATGATTTGATATCTGATATATATTATAAAATGATTATCATAATAAATTTATGTAGCATTTGTCACCTCAAATAGTCACAAAATTTTTTATGAAAAATTTTAAGATCACTCTTCAACCTTTAAATATATAACAGCATATTTTTAATTACATAGACTGCTATGACAACAAGAATAAATTGAAATTTTTGGAATCCATAACATTCCTGAAAATTCTAATCGCTTCATCCGATAAATCTCCATCTCAGAGCTAAGAGCTCCATCTTAGCTCTTGGGAGTCTGTGTTATTGAAAATTTACATATATGCCCCTGAGAGTTGCTCTCAGTCACAGGGAAAGGAGAAGTTTGACTCTTGGCAAAACCATGCAAATAAATTCCTTGGTTTTTCTGTGACTAATTTCAATGTTAAATAGGTGAGAATAGCCACCAAGCCTCTTAAGTGCTTGGAAACCAGGGGCTCAGCCCCCTTCAGGTGTGGGAAGGCTAGATCACTCCCTGCTCCCCTCCAACATGCCCAACTCCAGCCAGTTACCCAGTGTAACAAAAATGTTAAGCTTGCCAAGTGTAAGGGGCATACATACTGAGTGGGATGGTGACTATCAGCTATAGCTTTGATCAGAACCACTGAGAGTGCTGCTAACCTCATGTTTCCCAGAACATAAACACAACCAGAATTCCAGAGACCCTATTCCAGGTAGAAGAAACATTTGAAGAGGGAAGGGAGCCCCAATTTCCAATGGAGGAAATATAGCCTCCAATCAGAGGTGGGCTATATTTGATTGATACCATGACGTTTCATCAAACACCTTTTTAGGACTGTCCTAGCTGCTGTAAATATTGGCTAATGATAGCTCACAGCTGTGACCCTCACTGAGGCACACTCCTGGTCACAGGGATCTGTCCCCAACCCCAAAGTTATGGGGCTTCTCAGTGGGTGACCTACAATGGTAAATGGTTGACAGTTCAGCTACCTTGCCTTCATGTCAAACAACTCCAAAGAGCAACTCTATCAAGAGGTGAGCTGAGTTGAAGTAAGAATGTTTTTAGCTTTTGAAGTAGCTGATTCAAACAATAAACCAGAAATGAAAAAGATTAGTCTTGAATCACTTGATACAATAATATAAGCTAGAAGTTAATCCCAGACAAGTGACAACTTCTTATACTCCATTTTTCTCATAGAATGGAATTGAGTGCATTGAGGGATCATCTTACCATTAAGGGAACTCCAAACAAAGAATTCTAAACTTTTATAGAGTCTAGAGCTGGAAGGTGGTGAGAATTGGCAATGATAAAGTACTAGAGACTGAGTGAGAGCAGGGGAACATTTTCAAACTGTTCCCATTAGAAGTCTTCAGTAGAGTGCAGCAGAGTGCAAAGGACAGATTCACAGTCGATTCAGACAGATGTATAAAAAGAATCCCAGAGGTCTCGGTGCATTTTTTAGGCTTTAATGTTGATCAAGTTAGAAAGGCACACTAAACTGAAGGCTGATGTGCAAAGAAGCAATCAAGAGTGCTGGGAGGAAAGTAAATCCTCTCTCTCCTTCGTGAGACCCCATGCTGTTCTATAGTCACACCACTGTGTGGACCTCCAGCTATTTGCTTTCATCCCTGCCCCTAGACTCAAATGTGCACATTTACACATGCACACACCCATACTCTTTGGGCCAGGTGCCCAAAATTTTGGGTGTGCGTGCTCTGCACCCACTCTCAATGAAACTTCTGTATCAACATGAGCAAAGCCATACGTGATAATCACAGAAGCTAGTGATACAAAGGTGGGAAAAAGCCTTACTACTTTTTTGTACCATAACATAGGCTTCTGAAGCGGACCAAGTTCCAAGGCATCAGATGAGGGAAAGCTGGGAATGTGCATGTAGGGCTAGCAATAGTTCAAGAGCTTGACTGGCTGGAAAGGCCTGACTCCTTGACTATCACCTCCTACAGAACTACTATGTGTTGACTGTGCACCAACAAGTTTGGTGAGGGCAGCTTTTTCCCATGAGGCCTCCCAGATAAAGCATTAAAATGCCTCTGGCCAGACCTAAAATATCTATTTATCAGCCATACTCCTCACATTACAACTCTAGACCTCTCACAAGCTTGGCTGAGGATGCAGTTACTGTGGCAATGGAATCATCTTTTCCTGTTCAATCTGTGCCCCCTCACTAACCTACAAGGCTGCCTCTTAAAACCCCACTGTGTATTTGAGTCTGTTTCTGAGGATCCCAATGAAATGTAGTTGAGGACATTTGGTGAAAGACCCTGAGGTAGAAGCATCCTGCACTTTTTCAAGCATAAGTAGCTAAAGAGAGTAGAGGAAGATGAGGTGACAGGGTTGAGGACATTTAGGACCTATTAATTTCCTTAGGTCCATTCTTTTTTTACATCATGATTTCCAACTGCTCTGGGATTATTGGGTAACAATTTTCAGGTGACTTTGAGGGTAAATCTTATGAGTTAAACAACCTTTTGCTCCTGTTCATTTGTTCTGGCTCTTCACATCCATGCTCTGACCTCAGAGACCATTTAAATGTGCCTTACCATTATTACCAATGTCAGTTACAATGGGCTGTCTGTCTCTCAGGACTCTGAAAAGTACTAATCCCTCTGCCAGGGCTGCTATAACGAAGTATCACTAGCTGGGTGGCTTCAACAATAGCGTTTTATTGTCTCACAGTTCTGGAGCCTGAAAGTCTGAGATCCAGGTGTTAATAGGGTTGATTTCTTCTAGGAGCTGTGAGGGAGAATCTATTTCAGGCTGTGAGGGAGAAACTATTCTATTGTAGCTTCTGGTGGTTTGCTGAAAAACTTCACTGGTCCTTATTTACGAGCGTTATACTTAACTTATGTGCCCTATACACATAGCATTCCACCTATGTGCTTGTTTATACACAGAATTCCTCTTCTTACAAGCACAACAGTTGCACTGGATCAGGGATGTCACCCTATTTTAGTGTTACCTCATCTTAACTAAGAGCGTGTGTAATGACCCTATTTCAAAGTGGTTCATATTGTCAAGGTATTACAGTAAGGACTTCAATCTGTGATTTTAGGGTATAATCAACCGAAAGAACACTGTTTTCTCTGAAACCTTACTGCAACCAAGCCATGCTCTGTTCTTTAGAAAAATAGGGTAAAACACTTCCATCTCCAACTCCATCATACTTTATTCCTCTGGCAATATAAAAAGGCCTATTGGTTCATATGTCTGGCAGACTCACTGAAAAACAGGCCTTCAGTTCCCTCCTGCAGTTCCCTCTCTTACTCAGGCTCTAGTAGCATTTGAAGTACTCGGAGAAGACTAGCCTCCAAGGTTTTCTTTCCTTTCCTCCTGTCTGGGTGCCTATTGACATACTGTGCTCTTGCTTCACTATGATGAAAAAAAAAATTAAGTGATTAAGATCTATACTTTTTCATACCAGGTTTTCTAAGACAGAGGAATATCTCTTTCTCTCATGCTCTCAATCTCAAGACAAACCACTACTTGTTTTTTACCCAACTGTTAAGCCATCCAACTCAGCATACACATAAAAAATAGATCTATGGGACAGAGAGGGAAAAATTAGTGAGGGTAATCAGAAACTGGAGCCACTGCCCAAGAAAGTGTTTTGAGAAAGAGGGCGCATGGAGCAGAGAAAGAATATTAAAAGACTGTTAAATTTTATTGTGATATATGTATGTATATGTATAAACACACATTAAATATATATGCTATATATTACATATATATATATATATATGCACATATGTATCCCCTTTAGAAAAGGTCCCCAATGATTTTCAAGTCAAATGTGTGTACGTAGGAGAGAAGAAGAGATGCCCTTTTGGGTACACCCACATACAGGGATTTACTTTAAGGCATTTAGATGGCCCAGTGGCTGTGCTGAAGCCTCCATGGCCCACATCCTAAAGTCAAATAGTTTCTTGTTGATAGTTCTGACACCGCAGGCTCATGCTTGTCCAGATAGAGTCCACCACAGGGTAAGTTCAAGATGGAATCTGAGAAATGTAACTGTTTTTATAGTTTAAAAAACTCTTTCACACAAGCTATGTTATCTGATCTTCAAACAACTCTTTGCAGTGGACACAGACAACAGCACTTTGAGGGTAAGAGTTTTGATGTTTTGTATGATGTCTCAGACATCTTTGATAACTTTGGTTATCAGATAACTTTGGTTTCAAGAGACCTGGAACCGTACATGCACATGCTCCCTTTGGAGGCCACTCACATATGCAGAATAAGCAGAGCACAGGAGTTGAGTAATAATTTTATCCATAAAAAAAAAAAAAAAACTCTAAGAACCCTCCTCCCCAAAAGCTGAGAGACTATCTACAAGATTTATCTGACTTTCCACTCTCCCAAACACACACTCATAAAAACAGTTCTATTTTGATATCAGGAAGATGTCATGCTTTCTCTTATCTGGCTTTTATTATCTAACTGGTTCCCTTGAGCATTTGTTGTCACCTACCAGCAGGGCCTTGCACCTTACGTGTGCAGTGCATTTATTTCTCCAGCTGGATGCTGAATTTCCAATAGCAACATTCTCCTTTATTTCTGAGTCTGCCACAATTTATAGACTAAAGAATGAACAAAGTTTCTGGAAAAGAGGAGCAGGGGTGGGGGGAGCAGATAGTCTGGACAGAGTCCAGGAGGATACTTTTAATTAACTTTTATATGCTTCCCTTTTTCTTGAATCCTTTAGTGTAAATATTTTTATGTATTATGTAAGTCCCCAGTCCCCAGCAAACAACAAGAACAAAACACCTTCTTTTGAAAGCAACAAAATAAGTCAACAAACAAAAGTGTGGTCTTGACATCAGGAAGCATAGAGTTGAAATACTAATTCTGCTTCTTTCTATGTTTGTGAGGAGGGCTAGTTATTGAACCTTTCTAACCCTAGATTTTCTTCTTTAAGAATGCTTTCAAGAACAGACAAAATTTGGTAAGACCTGAAGTTTTTAAAGTGTGGGAAGACTTCTTTAAAAATATTCAAAATATAAGATTAGGCATGCATGTGAATATTTATGCAAAAGGAGAAAACAAACAATTATAAATGAAAGACACCACCACAACCACATTTCATAAACAGCAGACTTGTGACGAAGCCACCATAATACTGGGATGTCTCTCAGGCCTCAACAGAGACTGGAGGAGAGACCTCGAGCTTTAAACTTCATTCACTTCAGTTAAAAGTCCTATGTTCCCTTCATAGGATCACTGGGAGAATTAAATAAAATGAAGTTTGTGTCTACTTCTAGCAGAGTCTGACACTCAGGATATTTCCCATAGGTTTTAATCCCTGTCTGTTTTAGTTTTTGTTTGTTTGTTTTTGTACAGAATTTCTCAGGTACAAGAAGCCCTGAAGAGACATACCTTATTCTTTTTTTCACATATTCTAACATTTTATTTTTTATGCCAGATAGAGGACATGATGCAAAGGGAGCAAAAAAGATCAAATTAGATGAAGTCTGTGGAAGTGCTTCATGTAGCCTAGTTTCTAGTAAATTAATATGGTAGGTCCTTTAATATTGTTATTGAATACTATTGGTGAGGAAAAATAAATTGATTCCCACCAGGCGACTATTTGTGTGGAGTTTATACATTCTCTCTTCTCTGCAGGGATTTCCTTTGGGTCATATAGTTTTCTTCCACATCCCAAAGATGTACATGTAAGTGAGGTGAAATGGCATGTCTTTGTGTGTGTGTGTGTGTGTGTGTGTGTGTGTGTGTCAGTGTGAGTGTTCTGTCTAGGTTGAATACCACATTGGGTCCTTAGCTACCAGGATAGACATTGATCTCCAAAGATCCTAAGCTGCAATATGAGGGTTGGAAAATGAATGGACAAATATATACAAATGACTGTTTATTATTAGAAGTCTTTTAGGTCTTTATTTAGAAGACTGGTGATATTTTTGTGACCAGAAATATGCCCTAAGAGCTTAATTGTTTAAATCAATTAGCCTATGATAAAATCTGCTTCATTACAGGTAGTTTCACTTAGAGTGGCAGTTTCCGAGTACCTATTGATGACCTTAAGTGAAGACTTACTGAATATGACTATTGAATTGGATATGGCTTGCTGAAACCTGACACTTATAAGTAATGTAAATTTTATTTAAGTGACTTGGGAAATAAGGTAAATGTACAATAATAGAGATGGAAACTTAAGTTTGAGAAAGTGTTTGTTATCCCTGAGAAACCCCAATTAACTGGTTTGGAGAAACTTTACCAACCAACTGTTAAAAGCACAAGCAAGCTTTTGTTGAAATGCTTAGCAAGTGAATCCAGTGTTCAGATCTCATTGTTCCATTGTTCAGATCCCACCATGCATTCTGACTGTGCCCATTCCTCCCCCAAATGAAATTTTAACTAAGTAAACAAAAACAGATGTAACGTTTGGCTTTTAAGTATGGATTTTGCCAGTATTTCTGTTGGTTTTTGTACTCTTTGTATGCTTATACTCAATTGGTATAATTTTAAATTTACATATTTGTGAGGATAATTTTCTTATAATTTTTATTGAGACAACATTGGTTTAGAGGCTTAAGATGACCCCTTTCATGGATATATTACCATACCATACCTAACACTGAGATACCCTGGTCCTGCATCATAGTCCACTGTACCTACACCCTATTCTGTTCTTTCTCCCCTCCTCCGTCATCAATTCTACAGCCAGATTTCTAGGATTTTTAATTGGTTTGATTGTATTTCACCCTTTGATTTATTCTTCAATAGTCCACATAAAAGTGACACCTTTTGATATGTGTCTTTCTACTTTAGTTGAGTTCACTTATTATTATCCCCTTCAGTTCCAACCATGCTATTGAATAGGGCAAGAGTTCATCTTTTTTCTATGTTGAGTAATTTCCACCATGTAGATATACAAAATCTTCCCATCAAGGGCCGGGTGTGGTGGTGCATGCCTTCAATCCCAGCTAAGAAGGAGGCTGAGACTAGGAATCACTGAGTCAGCGGGTTCGAGACCGCCCGGGGTAACTTAGGGAAACCTAGTCTCGAAAAGTAGCTGGGCATGGTGGCTCATGCCTGTAATTCCAGCTACCTGGGAGACTGAGGCTGGGGATCGCTTGAGTCCGTGGTAACTGTGGTTCCCTGGGCAACATAGCGAAACCTAGTCTCAAAACAATAATATTAATCTTCCTATCTTACTCAGGTATTAGTGAACACTTAGGTTTTTCTGATACTTTGCTATTTTAAATAATGCTGCAATGGACACAGGCAAGGATTAACCCTTTCAAATCACTGCTTTTGCATTTTTTAAGTAGGTACCCAGGAGTGTACTTGCTGGATCATATATGGTCAGTGATAATAGACCCACTGTGGATGATCTTTGTTTGCAAATGTATTTTTCTCTTGTGTTAGACTTGTATTTTTCTATTGTGTTTTCCCACTCTCTTCCTCCTAATCTTTCTAGAAAAGTGATAAAACAATTATTACCTTGATGGATGGATTGTTTTCTTTTTTCTTTTTTTTTTTTTGAAGTACTCAAAATGGAATACATAAAGTATCTGTGAGAATTAAAACAAAGAATAGAGATTTTTTTTTTGCTGGTGAATTTAAAAAAGCATAAAGTATCTGTGAGAATTAAAACAAAGAATAGAGATTTTTTTGCTGGTGAATTTAAAAAAGCATAAGTCAAGAGTAACCTCAGAAACACATGAACATCTAGACAATTAGCAATCAAAGTGGTCAGACATCGTTTTGGCTCAAAGACCAAAATTCTGAATATATCTATGCTATTATTTCTCTATTTCAAAAATTGGAACCCCTACAAAAGAAAACAAACTGCTACATTTCTTGGCAAATTGTGAGGTCTCCATTAATACAGCTTTCCACCCAGTGATTGGAATCAATGGCTAAGCCAATTGAGGACAGACAAAAATATGTTATAAGTCAGATATTCAATGATTATGGTAAGAAAACGCCAGATGTTTTTATACAAAATTATTAAACATTGTTCAGTTAGATGTCAATGAATTTGAAAATAGTAAGGCAATTTTTCTCATCATGTAGACATAATAAAGTTATATTACCTTGGTCTTCCTGCATTGTTTCAATACCCAGCAAATTGAAGAAAAATGAAAATTTTAATCTAGGAAAAGACAGTGATAAAGATCTCAGGAAAATCTAGCTTTGGATCGAGAATACACATAAGAAAACAAAGTCATCATTAAAAACTTATTTGATAAAACTGAACTAGTGATATAAACTATGATTTGGGGTATGAAAATAAATGTGAGAATTTTAATTTTTCAGAGTATCTGGTTTTAGCTCACACCATGTTACTGCTTGGTGGTTAATTTGTGTCTGACACAATCAATGTGGTTTGTACATTTAATCAGTGCATAGTAAGGGCTCTTGTATTAATGATTTGACTGGACAAGTGTCTATTGTCCTAACACAATTGCATGATTGGTTAGTTCAAATGACTACTTCGTTTTGTTACATTAAAATAATCAAAAGCAATTTTTGTTATTTAATAATAAAAATTACTACTGTGTAGTACATTTTACTTCATCTCAAGCACTGTAAGCACTAGTCTAGTGATACCTATACTCATGTAATCAACACAACTACTAGTGTGTGTTGTAAGATCAATGGAGTAAATGGTAGCAGAGGTAAGGTTTTGATATCTGCTGGAGTCAAAGACTGTTCTCTAATGCACATGAATTCCTGATCATGATGAATGTATTCAGATATCCACCATGGCAATTCCTTATAGAGTATTAAACATTTGATGCTCTTAACTGATTAATTGCATATCAGTAATCTGAAATTACAAAGAATGAAGTCATTTATTCAGATTCCTTAGGTATATAGCTATTCAACAAAGTTTTACTTTGAATCCATCTTTTGCAGGTATACTAGAGTCACAATAACTCTTCCTAACCTGAATTTCAGTTAGCTCTTAAGAAAAAGATAGATAGGTAGGTAAGTAGTAGATAGTGAAAGATGAATCTATTGATCTTTATTTATTTAAAGATGCAAATAGAAAAGGGCCTAAGTTGCTGTGGTATATGAGCTATCTAATATATCTGTTTTATTCTTTCAATGTTTAATACCACCAAGTACTGATGTTACAGGGGAAAAGCCATGAGCATCTCCTACTCAAATTCACAAAATGAAATACAAATGTCAATAAGTGAGAGTTCATTATTACTCATCAGGGGAATTAAAATTAAAACAATATGAGATAATACAACACACCCAACAAAATGACTAAAATTTTAAAAAGATTTTTGGTACCAAGCATTGGCAAGAAAAGGGAGCAATCAGAAGTCTTAACCTTGTGTCATTAGAGAGTAATACAACCACTTTGGAAAAACAGTTTGGCAGTTTCTAATAAAGATAGCCATACAACTATTTTATGACTCAACAATTCCACTTGTAGACCCCAAAGAAATAAAAACAGATGTCTAGAGAATGACTTATTCATGAATGGCCAAAACAACTTTATTTATAATACTCAAAATTGGAAATAACCCAGGTATCATCAATAGTTGAGTGGATAATCACATTATGGCAGTGTGACACAGCAGAATACTAAATAGTAATGAAAAAATAACAGACTGATATACACAAATATGGATGAATCAAAAAACTTTGGACACAAAAAACTAAATGAATATATGTATGACTCTATTTATATAGAAATGAGAGAATATAATGGTTGTCTCTGGGTTGGGATGACTAGAGAGTGGCAAAGGAGAACTTTATAGGATGATGGAAAAGTTCCATTTGGATGGATAGTTTGGTTCGGATGGTGGTTACATACATGGCTATATAATTGATGGAAATCCATCAAAATGCAAACTTAAAATCATTTCATTCTATTTTATGTAAATAATACCTCATTAAAATTAAAAAATAATTTGCACATAAATAAGCAAGACAGAACCACCACCTGCTGGTAACCAAAGTGAGTTTCCGAGTCTGTGACGCAAATACCACCCCTAGATAATGGAAATCTTCATATCTGTAAGATGATTTTTAGGGAAAATAATTCCATTTCCCAGTGGGCTAGTTGACCTTTATTGGGACCACTCTCCCATAAAAAGCAGGTACTCATGTACAGATGCAAGGAGTTGGGGACAAAAGTCTCAGTGGGATGACCCTGGATGGTGGGCAGTTCTAGTACAATGAAACAACATCAAATAAAGTGCCCTCCAGGGACCAACCAAGATCTTTCATCCCTTTGACGGGAAATACTATGAGGCTACAGTGGCAGAAAGGACAATAAACACCAGTCATATATAGAACTTCCTGAGTAAAGGGGTTGAGTCTAAATTAAGTCTTGAGTAGAGGGCAGGGAACAAGAAAGAATTTAAAGTGAAAGGTTAGCAGCAGGGAGTTGAAAAAATGGACACGTGTGTGTTTTAGCAACCAGAGGAAGTAATTGCCTGGCTCATAGTGAAGGGATGTTTTAAGCCCTTCCCTCCCCTCCCCATTCCCCACTCCAAACACACACAGAAGATCAGCTTATGGACAAGGGCAACACTACTCAGGATGTTCTGGGTTGCCTTGGACAGTGGCAGAAAATCATTCTGACAGAATGTCCTCTTTTTTTAACTTGTGATGGCATCATGCAGATGTACCCACCGTCTGTGTTTTATACACACTTCAAAGTAATATATTAAAGGGAAAGAATTATAAATGCTAGAAATCTGGAATCTCCCTTTGAAAAAACAAGCTAAAAGTAATTTAAATTAAAATATACTGATTAAAATAGCCCTGTTTCAGATTTTGAGGCATGCTGTTTCTTTCTGATTATTATCTCAGTTACTTAATATAAACCACCCCTAGATCAAGAGAATCAGGCAGAAATTTTGTGATAACACTCAGGAACTATTCACAAGCAGCCAAAAACAGCTTCACAGATAGCCTCCTGAAGACATTCAATAAGTCTGTTATAATCAGCACATGATCCTCAAGAAATGAGAATAAGAAACAGCTGCTTTGTAGCAAATCCTAACTACAGTAGGGATTAATTCTAAACTCATGTCACATTTAGTCAGTTTTCATTTGGGACAACAGGGAAAATCTTTGCCAGGCTAAGGGCAATTATGTATTTGTCAAAACAGATGAAACATAAAATGTTAATTTTGTTTTTCTCTCAGATAAATATTTTTATGGAACATAGAATCCTTTAATGTTGAAATAATCAGTAAAGAAAGACTTCCACAGTTCTTATTGTACCCTGCCTTTTCTGCTCTGCTTAGTTGTTTTAATCTGGTCTTAACTCATTTTGAAAATTCTTTGGTGGTGCTGATGAATCACTCTACTTCCCTCCTTTGTCTCCATACTCTATCCATTCTTTATAATCCAACATAATACTTGTGGATACGATCATTTCTGAGGATAAGAAAATTGTCATTAAGGCTCATTCTTTAGGATTCTAAGAACTTGGATTTGAATCCTAGCCCCACCGTTTATTAGCCCTGTGAGTTTTTAAGTTCTTAAATGTTTTTGCATGTCTGTTGCTACATCTCAAAAGTGGGAATAATAATAGTGACTTATTCGCATGAAAGCAATGAGATAATGCATGTGAAGAGAAGTATTAGCATAAGGTAAGAGCTCAATATACTATAGCCATGATGGAGGTGCTTTAGAGGTGATTTTACATTTTAATTCTAGAGAAACTACCTATAAAGAATGAATTCTGATAAGAATGTATTCTGACTCTTGGGTCTGGGAGACTGAGAACCTGACAAGCCAACATGCTCGCCAAGGATGTCCATGTCACTAACCACCTTGGAATAAAAAGGATGCCTGTACCTTACTGTGTTCTGATTCACTGCCAGTCCTGACAGTCTCTTAACTGTGAGACTGAATGAGCTTTTAGCTTTCAAACGACCAGAGCCACTTGGAGAGAAGTCTTTCTTTTTTGTTATTACTTGTCTGTTTTCGAGGTAACTTTGGTTTATAACATTCTATATGATTTAGAGGCAGAGGATCACAGCCTTCAGTATATGTTACTGACCCACACTCACCACCAAGGCACGGAAAGTCCTTGTGCCCAATGTGCCCCCTCCCCAGTTTGCTCTCCCCTTTTCCCTCCCCCTCTGGTAGCATCTATTCTGTAGCCGGATTTCTAGAGCTTGTCATTGCTTTGGTTTTATCTGGCTTTGTTTCTCCATGAGGAGTCATGCTTTTAATGTTCCAGACATTTGAATGTTACTGAGAACAAGAATATGACTATTGCTTTTTAAGTTTTTGAACTAGATTTTGGGTTTTACATATGATGCGAAGAGATCTGAAGAGATGTTTTTCTTTCTCAGTGTCCTAGTGATACATATTTTACTCACCCATGGAAATTTAGCTGTCTGTCTGCTCTGTGATTTCATGAGTAAGTCAAGATTTCAAGAAGATTCTGAGCCTGGTTTCTCCAAACTCACAAAATATGTTGACCCTATTGTCCTGTCACTGTATGTCTCCCCACCTCTTTGCCCAGCCATATCAAGTTTTTGACCTTGATATCAAGGTCAAGTGCCCTGACCCTGTTGGATTCACCCACCCCTAACAAGTGGAAAGAGGGAATCAGAGGGTAAATACCTCCTTCTATATGGTGTTCTGTCTTCCACCTCCTTCAGATATGATCCACAGATTGTAACTGGCTAAAATGTCTCAGTTTTTTTAACTTTTTCCTTTATCACATTTCTTTTCTTGGATTTTTTAATTGAAGAAACTAAATTATATACCCTGTAGTACTTCCCAGTACTGTGCTGTTATTTTTTTAGTTTATTGATCCAATTTCCATGGTACTTGGACCAGAGGCTTGATTAGTTTCAGGCATAATTTTGGTGGGGTTTTGTGTGTGTGTGCTTTGTTTGTTTGTTGTTTTTGGTAAGAGTGCTTCGTGGGAGTGTTTGTTGTTTTTTCTATCAATAGGCATGTGATTTCTAGTTCTCTTTCTTTTGTGATATTAGCAGTCTTTGAAGATCCAATTCCTAACATCCAAAATTCATTCAGAGTGACAAAATGATGATAATTGAAATCCATTATTCCTTTGTTATTAGTTTGAGCATCTCCATAAATGAAACTTTGAGCTACTATTGGAGAACTTAAATATACAGCTTCAATAGGAAAGGCCAGTATTCAAATTAAAGATTTAATATCTGGACATCTTTCAACAATGACCAACACATTTATCATTATGAACTCAAATATTTAAATGCCCTTGAATGCTTCAACCTGATGAAAATTATTGTTCTTATATATCTTTGTCTTATTTTGACCAGTGCCTGACTCTTTGAATGGATTCCTATGAACTTTGACAGAACTTAAGTGTTCCTTTATAGAATTGTTGAAATCTAACATTATAAGTTGTTCCAGATTCATCAGATATAGCTCCTTCCAAGATTTAGAAGTCAACGAAATCTTCTAGGTGATCAAGTTTCGGTGAGGGTGAAATTGTACTCATTGGTACTGGTTGGGTCATAAGTTCTAGGTCTTTCCAGTAAACCAAGCTAGAAAAACTGTTGTTTTAGATATAATTCATCTAAGTTTCAATTGATACTTCCATTAAAATTGAGAACTGCAAGATTTTCTTTTTTATTTAGCCTCTTTAGTGTACAAATCTGAATCTCCTTTGTCTCCATTCCTAGAAATTGTGACATACATAATGATAATCAAAGTTTTATCATTTACTTAATTCCATAATACATTTACTATAGTCTCTGAATAATAAGGAAAATTTCCTAACAACCATATAAACCATATTACTAATGTAAAATATTTTTCTTATATTTCAATAACTTAGGATATAGCATTAGAGTTTATAGCCAAGGAACTGTGTTTTTAAGTCAGTTTGAATCTTTTGGTGGCATGCTATCAACTGATTTGTCTTACTTTATTTGTATTTTATGGATTTTTTTAAACTTCATTTATAATTATGTAAGATAGTTTCATGATCCACAGCAAATCTAATTTCTTTCCCTCACCACTCCTGCCCCCACCTACATACAACCATTCTTTCCTTTTATGTTTTACTTCCTGTAATAATTTTCTTTTCCTGCCATAACAAATTACCACTAAACTGGTGACTTTAAAACAACACAAATTCATTCTACAGAGTTACATCGGAAAGAAGTCCGACATGGGCAAAAATTAGTATGTCAGCAGAACTGTGTGTCTTTCTCGAAGCTGCAGGGGAAAGTCATCTCCTTGCCTTTTTGCAGCAAAGATGACTTTCAAGGGCATCCACATTCTTTGCCCGGTGGTCTTCTACCTCCATCAGCCAAATCAGCAATGTCACATCTCTCTAACCATTCTTCCCTATTAAATCCCTTTAGCTCCTCTTTTCTGCCTCCATCTTGACACTTGACACCATAATGGGCCTGCTTGAATAATCCAAGACAGTCTACTATTGAAATTCTTAAATCACATCAGAAAAATACCCATGTAAGGCAACATATTTTGGGTTCTGGGGATTAGGTCCTCTCTATGTTTGAGGGGATCATTATTAAAACTACCACAATTCCATAATATTTTTAGATGAATAGAGTACTGCACATATTTTCTCCACCTTGGTCTTTGCATTTAACAGTACATCTACTCCATCGTAACATGCAACTTTGTCTCCCCCCTCTTCACTTTTCACAACTCTGAAGAATTTATTGTGAGGGTATATCTTCATGTATCTAATCAGTCCCTCCATCCCCCTTTAACGGATGCTTGCTTTTCTACTTTTTGCTATTACAAACATTCTACAATAACTGACCCTGTACATTTATCTTTCTCTATGTTTCCACTGTGCTTGTAGGATAACTTCCTAAAAGTGCTTTGGTGTATCAAAAACTAAAATTAGTACAATTATTCTAGAGTCTATAAATCTATTTTGTTTAGGCATGGCTATAACACTAATATCTGTTAGTCCTCTGACACTTGAATATATTGCCAATATTAAAAACTTTGCCAGTTAATTTCCTTTTCTATCACTACAAGTGATTTGTGCGTTTTTCTATATGACTACAGAACAATTTCAATTTCATTTTCTGTGTATTGTTCATTTGCATTTCTAAACTGTTTTACTGTGGGATATTTCATCTTTTTTCTCCTTTTCCAGAAGTCATTTATAATTTTAAATATCACTTATTCTTTGCTATAGTTACAAATATATTTACAACGTTGATCTTTGTGTTTTTATTTTGCTTGATGTATCTTTTGCTAATTAAGAATTTTAATTTTTATATACTATCAATATTTATCTTTATTGTATCTAAATTTTGAGTTACTCCATAACTTTACTTATTTTCTTCTAATACTTGTATACTTTAATTTTTATATTAAAATATCTGAAACATTTAGAATTTATCTTAGTATAAATATGAGAAATAGATTGTTTTTTCCATATGCTATTAATTACTCCATTTGGAAGATTTACTTTGTGTCTCAGTTTCCTCAGCTGTAAAATAAATATGTTAATAGCATTTATCTCATAGATTTGTTGTATGCTTTAAATGAGATAATGTATATATAATACTTACTAAATGTTAGGGTAGAGATGATAGTCATTTTCCTTACTCCCTATCTTGCCCGATGACTTATCTTGGTTAAAATCCCATTCTTTCTTTATATGACTTCCATGTTACATGGAATTCCTGATTGTGTTACAAGACAAGGGAAGTAGTGTGCTTCAGTTACCAATATTCAGATTTATTCAACAAAGTAATATCTTGCATGAAATGTAGACTTAAATATCATCAAAGTAATATCTTGCATGAAGTGTGTACTTACATATCATCAGAGTAATCAGCTACCTCTTTGTTGCAATTTTGGGATTTCTTGAACACTTCCTAACTTCAAACATGCTCTCCTTACACAGATCTCTTCCAGATGCTTAACTATCCTGTGCCTGTTTGAGAAAAGAAGAAATTACCTTTCATAGGAGTATCTTCTCCTTCTATCTGCCTCATCTTTGGAATGTTCACTGATCCTATCTACCCTGAAGTCATGTAGTAAATGTTTGTGTATGCATGCGTATGTGGGCATGTGTTTGTGTGTGTGAGTATTTTCTCAGAACTACCCATCTCATCTTGCCTTTTTATTTTGCTTACTGTATCTTTTGCTAATTAATAATTTTATTTTTATATACTATTTATCAATATTTATCTTTATTATTTCTAAATTTTGAGTTACTACATAACTTTTCCTCATTTTTTCTAATACTTGCATACTTTAATTTTTACATCTATAATAATTTTATAAATATAAAATCCTGTGCCACAAAACTGTGCCATAGGGCAAAGAGTCCCAGAATCAACAACACAAGTTCTGACTTTGGAGTAAACCACCTTTTCATATTTCGTGGGAGTTTATTCTAACAAAACAAGTAAAACCAAAGTAAGCACAGAGTGTTTTTATATTCAATTTTTAAAAAGCAATACTTTATAAAACCTAGCACACATTGATTTTAAGTTGCATCATTACTTTATGTACTAAAATGAAAGAAAATGTCATTTAAAACATGTTATAATTCTTTTTATCACTTAAAAATATTAATCTATTTATATCAAAAATGTTTTGAGATTTACCTGTTTCTATAATATAAAATACAAGCTTTGCGGCTCTCCTTTTCTGCAATAGCAATAACACTTTTTTTGCATGAATGCTGAATTGTGTGTAATCTTTCAAGATGTGTTTTAATGGCATTAATGTAACATTGCATGTAACTCATCTGAAATCTGTGTTTGTGTATTTGCCAGCAATAGCAACTATATTCTAAATGACAGTGACTACAAGGCATCATGTGTCTTTTAAGAAAAGATATGTTCCAAATATTAGGAATATTAAAATAAAAGGACATACATCTTAGAATTGATGGGATATACAGTGTACTTACATTTATCTATCTGCATATCTCCATCTGCAGTATATTTTCACCATTCCCTCCCTCATGCCCTACATTCCAGCCACCCCAAATCCCTGAAAGTACTCTACATATATGTTATTTTATACCTCTGCACTTTTTCATGTGCATGTTCACTCTCTGGAAGTCCTTTGTCTTTCCTCCCTTTGGCTTCCAGTGCAACCCTTATTTCTCAAAAAAGAGTTCGCATAGTTCTCCACCTTAGAGAACTTCTCTATGCTGCTAATATAATCCCTTCCTTACAATCTCCACCCCACCCCTAAAATGCCCCCTTTCCCTGCCTTGAACCTTGTACCATGTCTGTCCTTTGGTGACACAAAGGACTGGGAATTTCCTCTGCTGTATCTGAACTCCCTAAGAGCAGGATTTGTACTGTTTACATTTTGATCCCCTGATGCCCACATGGATTGCAAGAGATCTTCAGTAAATGATTCTTTAGTTTGTCAGATAGCTGTTCTTCAATAAGAAGAGTGTTTTTTTTTTCCAGGACTGGTTGTTGAGGGAGTAAAGGGTAGCTGAGATAAGAACAAATGAAGGTCCTATGTAACAAGAGTGGGAAGAATCACAAGAAGCTAAAGATAGAGCTACAGACAAATATTTCAAGTTTTTCAAGATACACACAAGTCAATAGCATGCTCTTAGGTCTGATTTCAGCAAAATTGCTTTTAACAGCTAAGCAATTACCATTCTGAACATACTCAGTGATTGAGGTTAGGAAAAAGAAAGAGGTTACAGTGTTTAATGAAATTTTATCAGTTAAGATCTTTTGTTAAGCATAGCATGTTTATAATTCTGATTTTCATGCATAATTTAATATCAGCTTCATTAATCTTATCAGATTATTTCCCTTGACCACCCGGTTGCTGTAAAAGAATTCTAAATGAACAATGCATTCCTGCATCTAAAAAAATGACATATTTTTCAGACACAGGCCAATGTTTCAATGGTACTTTTCTGTTCTTCAAGAATGTAATGCCAAATAAGTCTTAAACATTATTATGGTGAAAGATCCCCAGTTTTTAATATATATCCTATATGCTGTTATGACGATCAACTGACAGACCAGTATTTATTTAAAATGTCCATTGACTGTGTTTTATCCTCTTTTGAAGAGTTCAAGATGCTCTTAATATCTGTTGTTAAGTCTGGGTGTCTCCTTTAACAGAAATTGCATAATACAGACCTCATCCAAAGTAGTTGTTTAGATGAGATAAATTGAATAAAGAAGAGTTTATGTTTCTAAGCTGCTCTGTTCTGTTGTGTGTACTAAATATGACAAGTTTAAGTAGAACCAAAGTAGGTAATATTTTTAATCCCCTGGCTATTTATATAGTAACTTTATAAACTGTAATTTTAATTTCCAGGAGAAATGAATATACAATTAGAACTTAATTTATATGTAGAAAAATCACACATACTATCCATGGCATTGTATTTAGGATATGAAATAAAAACAGCAGTTTTGAGCACTATTGGTAAGTACTTGCATTCCAACATCCATTTTCCTTTTATGGTTCCTTTGTTTTATGGGTGGCTAATTATATAGCTAATTAAATTGTTTATATTCCTAAAATAAAGTTATCCATACATGTGCAATCAACCGTTCATCTGTCTCCTACTCTATTATAGATTTAGTTGAGTTGAATTAAAGAGAAGTCAATTTAAAAATATATGTAAGAATTATGAAGTGGAAGAATTCTGCTTTGATTTACAAATGTTCAAATCTTGTATATCAATTACACCCCCCCAAAAAAGCTAATGCATATTTGTTGAAAGTCTGTGTAGAGTTCCTGTGTCACGTTGAAAACATGATCATAAAATCTCTGAGATTGTACATTAAAATTCAATTAAAAATAGCACTATGTAAAAAAGAAATAACATTAAGTTTTAATACATTTTGAAAAATTAGGTATAAATACACAAGAGGATAGAGTGAAAACTAGTTCAGTGAAAAACAACTAAAAGTAGGACTGCAAGTTTAGGCAGTGATAGAATCACTTCCACATGTCATTGTAATGGCGATGCTAATGAATACGTTACTACTTTGTCATTTATATATATAGAAGAATGATAAAGGAAGATAATAACAAAGATATACTCTGTCATTTAATAGCTGTAACAACACTGTTTTAGTAGGCTCAACACTGTTTTTGTAGGTAACAAATTACCATGGACTGGGTGACTTGTAAAGAATAGAAACATATTTCTCATAGTTCTGGAAGCTAGGAAGTCCAAGATCAAGGAACTGATAGATTTGAGATCTGGTACAGGCCTAGTCTCTGACTTATGGAGCTGTCTTTTCACTGTAACCTCATATTGGAGGGGACAAAGGATTTGTTTGTAAAGGGATTCCTAGATGTCTTTACCCTAATGACCTAATCTCCCCCTGAAGTCCAATCTCCAAATGCTATTACATTTATGAAAGTTCAGCATATGAATTGGGAGAGGGCTGGAGAGTGCAATCTTTTAAGTCCATAACTTACACAAAGTGATGATATGTGCTCTGACCCATATACAGGATGATATGGAACTCTCCATCTATAGAGGGACACAGAGTGAAAAGGTATTATAGCAGGTCTAGGGTATGATACAGTCATATTTGTATATTAGGCCATGCAGTCTCGGAGACCCTATATTGTTTGAGGTGTCAATATTTAGCAAAAATGTGGTATGGTGCTTCAGAAAAGCTCCAATGAGAAAATCCCAGTCTAAGCTCCTGAGTTTCACAACAAGACTGTGCCAAGCTGCAGCTAAATTTATAAAATTGAGGATATATTACTGGGCCTTGCAGAGGTGGAATTTTTGTAAATGTGGCACAAGTTGGTCATATGTCTAAAAGTTACCACTATAAACTGGGGTTAGTCAGACCAAATGAGTGATCTGACTGGCTCAAAGATGGGTCCAGTCACATCATAAGATGGAAATGGTATATCTGGGCTCAATGCAAAGCAAGTCTAGATGGTATAAATAACTTCCATGAGCAATAAGTTCAGGCCCTCCAGTAACCCATGAGAATTTATCAGTGACTCTCCTGCATCTATGGCAAATTGAGTTGGCTCCATATTAGTAATTGAAAGAGGAGGCAAAAGTTTAAGTCTGGTTTATGGATAGTAGAGCTAGGTACATAGGGACAAGTCAAAATGACAACTGCAATATATCCACATTCAGGATTTATTCTAAAAAAGAGTGGAGAGGCGGCATCTTTTCAATGGATAGAGCATTGCACTCTATATTACCCATATACATTTTTGGTGAAGAATGCCCAAGGTGAAAATATACCCAGATTTTTGGAAAGTGTTCAGTGATCTGGCAATCTTTGAAGACCTGGTAGAAGCATAACCAGAAGACTGAAGATAAAGAAGCCTGGGGTGAGGTATGTGAACAATTATGGCAGAGGATATAAATTATGAAGATGTTTGGAGTACACATTATTGTTCTACATGGAAGTGGAAGTGAATACATGATTTGGCTAATTGATGTTCACCAGCTCATCTCGTTAGTCATCCCAAATCTGGAGAAGATGCACATGAACCCAGTAGTTATAACCTTCAAAAATGGAGGTTCTACATGAGTGCTAAGCAGAAAACACTTCCACTTACCAAGGACAGCTGGTACACTTTGAATGCTGTCATCACTGTGCCACCAAGGTCATACTTCTCAGAGGTTAATTGTAGCCAGTTACTAAGGTTACTTCCTTTTTTTGGAAGATGTGTGACTCCTCTGATTGATGACTGGCTCAAGGACTTCCCACTGTGTCCTGCCAAACTTTCTTCAAACTTCACTGTAATGTAAAATGCTTCTACTTGACCTTCTTTCCTTCCCTTTCCTCTCCACAGGGATCACACACCAGGATTATAGTCTGCTGATTCTTTTAGTCCCCTTTGTTCATTTGTCTACAACATTTTCTGTACTAAATCTCCTGCATATCTAATTATGCCATCATGTCTGCATCTTTGAAGACTCAAACTAAGAGAATGATCCAATAGGATTTCTAAAAATGAGAACTATAGTGTTTTTATATTAAAATTTCAAAGGCTATATTAAATAGTAGATTTGACATGGCCATAAAGAGAATCAGTGACCAGGAAGTTGCATCTGAAAAAAATTAACCACAATTTAGCAGAGAAAGAGAGATAAAGAAAATAATAATAAGAGAAAATTTTAAGAGTCTAAAGGTTAGAATGAGAATGTTAAATATGTATCTAATTAAATTACCAGAAAGAGATAATAGAGAAAATAAAGAACAGGCAATATTTGAAGTAATCACTGGAGAAAAAAAAATTCAAAACTGATAAAAGAGATGAATTTTCAGATTCAGAAAATATAAAACATTAAAACAATTCTATTCTACACATGTTGTAATGAAACAGAAAAAGGCACAATGCAGAAGATTTTTAAAAAGGAAAAGTTAACATTGATTTCTCAGCAGCAGCAAAAATGTGGAATATTTTCCAAGTGCCAAAAGAAAACAACTGTAATTTAGTTTCATAATCAGCAAAATTATCTCTGAATAACAAATGTAAAAATGAGAAACTTTACATTAATACCTTGTGATTGAAATTAAATAATCATTTCCTAACGTTCTGGGAGAGCAGTGTTAGACAACAGTTAAGCAATTTTCCTGATGAATTCCATGAGATCTACCAAGTGGAAAGCATTCTGTTCTATATCTTTTTTTACTGAAGGCAGGAGATATTTCCTTCCTGGGGCAATAATAGCTCTTCATGGCATACACATTAATCTGGGAACTCAGAGACTTTAACTCTGAATTCTGAATGCTGATGATTGCCGGTGTAAAATAAAGTAATTTATGTGTCATAGCTAATTAAGATTACAGTATTTCAAGGCACTTAAAATCCAAGTTCAAAGAATTTTTAGTGCTTTGGTCTGAAAGGTGGTGTCAAGGAGGCCTTGAGAGGGTTTCCTGCCTACAACAATAAGCCTGTGGCAGTGCTTTTACCAGATCCTGCAATTAAAAGAGAATAAAACTTCACCTTCTTTTGGTACTAACTTCTTTCCCTTAAATTTGTTACTACTTGCTATAGTTTTATTTAAAAATGGAAAGATTGTGTAGAAAAAATTTTGTTTCAATGTTTTCATTAGTGAGCACTTTTATTGACTTGAACCATGTCTCTCATGTAGAGGAAATATGCAAGGCAAGCAGAAAGTAAGGGTAACCACACAAGAAAGTTTACCACAGAATATCTATTGAAGACATTCTTTCCTATAATTCAACAATTCTACTCTAAAGTGGTAATACCATAGCGATGTTTGTACATTGTGCACTAAGAGCTAGATCTAAGAATACTTGACCAGCAATATGTTTAACAGTAAAAAAAACTGAAAATAAATAAAATATCAATTGACAGTACAATAATGAAATAAATGTGATAGAGCCATATAGTGGAAAATTATACAAGAGTGACAATGAACAAATTACAACTATGCACAGCATTGATAAACTCCACAGACAATATGAATGGCATACCAGCCATCAGATAATGCATTCTGTATGATTTTGTATGTATTAACTTTGAAATAGGAAGACTAAACTGTAATGCTAGAAGTTAAGATAGAGCTCAATTTAAGAAGAAAAGTGTGATTGATGAGGCATGAGGGGAGTTCTAACATTCTACCAATGTTGTATTTCTTGCCAAACTAAATGTTCATTGCTGAATTCCTTAAACACTCTTCTCATTTTTGAAATTGGATTACATCTACCCCCTCAGGTCATTATGTGTATTAAATGACAATGTGTATGTAGTGATGCACATTGCACTTGGTACATAACAAATTCTTAAACAGCTGTAATTGGCATTGCTATTATTATCAGTGTGGTGCTGTAGATACAACAGTTTTGGAAACGTACCTGTTTAACCATGTCTGAGAAGGGCTTTTGTTGACTCTCCATTTGATGTTATGAATATCATCCTGAGGTACATTCCTAGAGTCAGCCTTATGAAACCATCTGTCTCCTTATTGTAAGGGAGGGTGTCAATTGGATATTAAAATTATTATTTTGGATTCTGAAAATATCAGCATTAAATGTATGGTCTAACTTTGGTGTACAGAGATTGTAGATAGCACATATTTTCTGGATAAATTCTATTTTCCCTAACTACTCATCTTTATTTTATTTTTATAGAAGCTATATTGAATTGATTTTGGAATAAGAAAAACATTAAATAAAATGCAAAGCAAACACATAACATTATATTGAATACTGTTATAAAAATATCTGTCAAGATAGTGTTGTTAATATAGTTGGTATGTTAAGAATTTGCTGAATGAATGAATACAAGAAATATTTTGCATTTTGGGGTAAGACTCATAAAGGAGCAGAACCTGAGCAAAGTTTTGGGAAAATACAATTTGTGGTGTGAACAATGGATTGGAATAGACTAAAAAATTGACAATAGAAGAATAGTGTTAAAGCTGGAATGAATACCTCTGTGTTTAAAAGAATAGAGTACAAGAAGAACAATGATGGCTAATAAGAGTGATAGGTGGCTAGGAAATAGCTGTGAAGATGTAGAATTAGTGGCAAATGGGAAGAGTTAATAGTTCTAGTGACAAATTATACAGAAATTTCAAATAGTAAGAAATAAAAAAGAAGGTGTGAACTCAAGTGAGTTTTGAGGACCAATAAGCAAAAGAATAGGTAAGTAAACATCTCAAAAGACACATACAGAAATTTAGGAAGTGAATTAATTCATTTCTCCCATTTAAATTATTTATATATTTTTAATTTATGAATTCTGGCAATTTAAATTTTGTATTCACATTAAATTTTTGGAATGTAAGTTTCCTCTTTTGATGTTGGAAAAAAATCAATTAGGACTGACTAAATTGCTAGAGCAGAAGGGGAAAAAATTCCATTTTTGATTTAAATACTTTAAAATCAAAATATAAAAGCATAGTTTATATTATAAAAGTCAACAAATAATTGTTGAAATGATCTATATTTATTATTTTAAAATTATTTATCTAGAGCTATGTTTTAGGATAAAGTACAAGTACAAAAGATGAGCATAATCTTTGGCCTAGTGAAACTCACAACTTGAGACTCCAAATCGAAATAAATATTATATCTGAAAAATAATTCATAATTTATAATAATGGGCCTGAAGTAGCTGAAAAAATACCTTTTATGTCATAAAGTATTTCCTACAAAAATACAAATTGCAATATATTTAATACAAGGAATTTATAAACTTTAGGCTTTACCCTTTCAAGGAGAAAGTATCTGAAAGAAAATCCCTGGTAGTAAAATAGAGCAGTGGAAGGAAATGCAAATAGCAGTGAGAGTTAACATGTCACATCTAAAAAAGGAAGTGGTCAGAGAATATATGGATGCAGATGAAAAGTCAAGATACTACTGGAAATGGTTAAGTCTGCAGGCAGAACATGAATTTGAGTATACAAGAGATGTAGCAACTGCTTTGGGTAATGGCATGTTGGGCTAAAAGAGAGTTTTTAGAAGAACATTAAGAAAAAAAATTTTATCGAAGCAATATTGGTTGACAACTCTATATATGATTTAGATATATAGGATGACATTCTTCAGAAGTATGTTACCAGGAAGCTTTATTTT
Organism: Uropsilus gracilis; assembly: GCA_004024945.1. Taxonomy (NCBI): domain Eukaryota; kingdom Metazoa; phylum Chordata; class Mammalia; order Eulipotyphla; family Talpidae; genus Uropsilus; species Uropsilus gracilis. Next base: position 17,929 of record PVHY01013000.1, on the reverse strand, counting down.
ATATGTGGTTTAAACCTCTCAACCTGTAAAATATTCAGAAAATCTTTATTCCCCTTTAATGTTGTTATTTATTTATTTTTACTCATTAAAAAAAAGTTGTTATCTCTTAGTAACTTTTCTTTTGGTAGATTTAAAGTCACATTACTATTCACAAAGCAGCATTACTAAAGCAATGAAGACTTCTTCCTTATTGATTTTTCTGAAAATTGCCTTTCTTATATCATCCACAATTCATCTGTAATTGGGAAAGGGAAATTGCTAAATTGATAAGTTCTACAAAGGGGAAAATATATCTTAGATATGAAGTGTTATTACTGTTGACAGTTCAATAAGAGAGACACAATGGAAAAATTTATGGGCGTTCTTGAAATTGGCTGAAGCAATTTTCAACACACTGTATTTCACTCTTGAGGAAAACTAAAGCTATATTTTTGCACATTTTTTACAAGTAAACATAAAACAGGCAGCAAATATTTCTCAAAAAGTTACTTGGCATTATTCAATTCCATCAACTTTAAATGTCTAGCTATTAAATAATTGTGTTAAGTTCATTTTAGAGTATCTACCTGACAATAAACATTTCCTAGTTGTTTAAATGTTGTATGTTTTCAAACTGTCTGTGGAGGGTTGCTGGAATGTATGCTTTAAAGGGGCTCTATAGGTTTAAAGGGTAGATAAGGAAACTTTAACTAGGTCATCTTTAGACACATGCTTCATTTTTCCATTTAGCCACTTATTGTTTGATTTCTGCATCTTTTTATCCTTTGTGAAGCAAATTTATTTTAAAAAAGTCACTTCCCTCACTGTATGCTTGGCCTCAACAACAAAATAAATCTTACTTTTCCTTTGCTTAAAACATATGATCAGTAGGTTCCTTCGCTTGACAATTCTGAAGTTGCAGGACCAGAACTGTTGCTTGAGATGGAGCTTTTGTACTTTTAAGTTCTTATCTTAATCTAGCAGGCTAAGAAGCCAAATTTAAGTGAATATTCCAGACCAGAACTAGGCTTAGAATACAAAAATTATGCGCAAATGCACACCAACAACAATCATTGGTCTCTGGATTCCCATTTGCCTAAAATCTATGGTTCATTTATACCTATGGACTTTATCTTGACTTTTTCCCAGAATATTATTGTTTAACTAATATAGTTGAGCTCAAGTTCACTCAAGAGTAACCACTAATCTGAAAAAAAAAAATCTTAATGTCCTGAGTACAAAATAAATTATTGTATTCTTTATAGTTTATAATAGGACCTGGGCATCATTTTGATCATTTCAGATTATTTTATTCTGTGTTTTTATATTTAATTTCATTTTTGAAAATTCTAAATTTTTGTATCTGAAATATATCTTTCAATATGCAACTTTTCTTTCAGTACTAAAATTGCAACAAAAATTGATTAATTCAGAGAAATCAGTTTGTTTTCTTTTCCTTTTTCTTTCCACATATGGTAACTTTTCTGCCTGTTATTCCTGTAAATTTTCCAAATATACCCCAGAAACATGTGCATTATTCAGTCCAATGATCACATCTAGTGTATTTTCTCAGTCTTGTTAAGGTTTTACTTTGTCTTTATTAGTCAAGGAAATAGGTTGTCTCCAATTGTTGGGAATGACATTTGTCCATGTCATTCTTGCATGAATGGCAATAGCTGTAATTGAACTACACTGCTCACAGCATGAAGTTTAAATCTGCTTCTCACCTATTTCCAAAGTAATTTTCCACCTTATGCCCCTCTGTCTCCCCAACAGATGATAGATTCACATGCAAGTAATCTGCCTGGAGGAGGTGGTTGATGTATATATACACACATTGGGTATTAACTGAGAAGTGGAGAAGGGAATGTAACAGGATTTATTCCTGATCAACCCTGCCCTGCTGGTAGGAGGACTCAGAGCTGCTAGACCATCTGCTTTTCTTTAAGGAAAAGCAGAAGATAGCTATTTTAATTCTGTAGTAACCTGGTTTCTTTTTAACATTTGGCTGGGTATTTTCTATTGGCTGTCTGACCACTATGGTGAGCCAGATCCTATCTCCTGACTGGCTGCTGGTGACCTGTAGAAGAACACTGACTTGGCATTTTCTCAACATGTGTTATCAGGGCACCAGTTGTGGCTCCACTGTTCTCTCTACTTGCAGTGCCCTCCTCCACTATGCAAGTGGCAAAGCCCTACCCACCCATTCTCAAACAGTGGTTCAAAAACAATAATAGAGAGGTCCTTCCCAGCTTGCCTCCCCACCTATCTTCAACAGACCAGAGAACAATTCCTCTACTCTGTGTTTCATTTATCACTGCTTGTATAGCAGAGGAGGTGAGACCTTGAAACTAATCTAGCTGTGACCCATATCCATTTCCCTTTCTGGCTTGTCAGATAAACTTCTTCTTGTTGACGATGCTTTATGTATGACCATAAGCACCAAGAATGGGAAGTTCTTATGGAAATAGTACACAACCTCATAAACTTCTGTGCCAGCAGCTTCATTACTTATTGTTTTCTTCACATCTCAGAACAAGAAAGGCTTCCAAATTTAGTAATACTACAGAGTCTAAAATTCATATTTCAGAATTATGTATGCTCTATATTTTCACAATTTTTCTGCGAAAAGTTTTGGCTATTAGCTGCTGTCTCATGTAACAGGAATAGACACATGAGTCTGATTCAGGGGAATTTTATTTTAAGGGCATGATCAGACCATTTTATTTCAGTACTAACTATGACTCTGCTGCCTGTTCAGTTGACTCTGAAACCACATCAGTTATATTTCTCCATTTTCATGTTTCTATATTTAAGGTGCAGAACCTGAGGCCCAGATGGTAATTCATCATTTTATGCAGACACACAGAGCAAGGTAGTGTTAAAAGTAACTATATAGATCATTTCCTAGCATCAGAAGCAGTAAAAATTGTTCCAAACATCTTTGGTTTTTCTCTATTAAATATAACCAATAAATTCATTTCAGTGCATGTTATATATGCACAATGCACATACATGCACACACACACACACACCATATGTACATATATACACATCCTGCACAAAAGCTTTCGAAAAATTAGGGATCAGCCACTCTTACCAGAATCTGATCTGTTGTATTTGGTAGCTGTTTTGTTTGGCACCTTCAGATTTTGTTGTGATGTTTTCCTTTCAGCACTTAAGCAGTGATCCACCATGAAGACTGGAAGGTCTTACATGGGTGGAGGTCTCTGAGGGTATGTCTCCCTTCCTGGATTTTCTCCTGGCTGCTAGGTCTCTCATGACAATGCAGCAAAGTTCAGTTCTACATCTCAAGTCTATATTCTACCACTTTCCTGACTTTTACTGATACTTATCCTGCTTCATGGCCAATATCACCATTCCCTTATGTTTGTGTCCCAGTCTTTTGGTCTCCTTGAGAGGCTTACAGTGGGAGGATGTTAGTCCTCTTCACAAGTATTTGTACTTTAACAGGATCTGTCTAAAGATAGAGAGCCATGCATTGAGAATTTTTGCCACAGATCAAAGAGCCATTTAAAACTCTGATACGAGACATACTTTGTATCTAGCTATAGCCCATGTCAAGTTATATTCTCAAATAAAGTTGGATTTTATTCTCAAACATATTAGTTAGTCAGGGCTGCTGTAACAAAGTACCATAAGTATCCAAGGTGTCAGCAGGGTTAGTTTCTTCTAAGGCCTCTCTCCTTGGTTTGGAGATGACTACATTCTCCCAATGTCTTCCTGTAGTTTTCCATTTGTGTCTGCTACTTTCCCAATACTTTTTCTTTTAAGAACATTAGCCATGCTGGATTAGAGGCTGCTCTAATGACTTCATTTTAACCATATCTTTAAAGATCCTATCTCTTTAAGGACCATATAGTTAAAGGTCATATTCTGAGATACTGGGGGGTTCATATCTTCAACATATAAATTTAGTGGGCTAAATAAAATTCATAAACGGTCTAAAGGTCAAATTCTCAAATACATTGTCTTCTCATATTTCACCTTACATTAGAGTAATTTCATTGATGATTATAGAGGTGACTAGATCTGTTTCATTTATCTTTGAAGCCACAAACAGACACATATGTCCCCAAAACTATTCTGTTCCTCCCAAGTTATGTTTGGAGGAATTAAATTCACAGGATTGAACTACAGAGGTCATGGCAGAGAAACATGGTTTACATTTGATTTCCATCATAGAACTTAACAAGAACAAAATTTTACTTCTATAAAGCTGTGATATAATCAATTGCTGAGAGAAGTTTGCTACCACAAGTCTTTTGATATGGTGCAATGGGCATCCCTCTCTTAGGAACTGCTCTTAGCTCGACCAGATAATCCTTCCACTCAAATCTTTGGTAAAAGTGGTTTCTGGCATTGCTGCTACCTAAAACTATTTTTTTGTAATGCTGTATGTTTTTAAAACGTTTACTTACCTAATTATATTTGTAATATTACTAGTAAAACCTTACTGAACTCATTTGTATTTTTCCCTATGTATACTGATAACCACATAAGAGTATTTTAATTTCTATACTCATTGATCTTTATGACTAAAACAATTGATTATTGTGATCATTTATATTTTCTGCAATAGTTTGGTAAAAAATTGATAGATATCCCCATGGGTCTCTAAATATGGCTGTTTCCTATTCAATAGCTATTCAATAGCTATTACATCAATGAGTAACTAATGAAATCTTTCTATTAAGATAAATGCAAGGTAAATATGTGCAATCTCCTGCCTGTAAAAATGACACAAAAGCACTAAAACCTTAACAGTTTTAGCTTTGAGTGACAGGAAGTTGAATATTTTTCTTCTATGTATCTATGTTTTGAAAACAAGGGCTTGTTTAAATTTTGTAGTTTTAAAAAAAGGGCAGATTTGTTTTTCAAGGAGAATAAAAGCGTACAATGTTCAGTCTAACTTACACTGGCCAAATCAAATTAACCATTTAGCATATTATTCTATGGTCTACTTTGCTTTTAAAGGGCCAAAACTTTATATGACCCTAAAATGGTTGAAGTAAATTCTATTACAATTGAAATTGAAGGATATTTAAACACATGCATATGTAAGGCAATCATGAGAAAACAAAATTTACATACAAGGCACCCACAAATTTTCACAATTGCCATAGAGGCAACTGTACTCAGTTTCAAAGAAAGTTTTTTCAGGCCATCCTTTAGCATTTCTTGTCACAAATTACTTATTCTTACTAGATTTATAGGTGAAAGTTCCATTTTTCTCAACTATAGAATATAGGTAAGAGATACCTCTTTCTTTTTTTCCGATATATATTAGAGCTATACCAGCTTTAAAAGAATTTAACAGAATGTTCTAGAACATAATAGAATTTGCAAATATTTACTTTATGTGGAGCTGACATGAAGGTAAATATTTTCATTGTGCAGAAGAATCTTGATAACAACAATTCATTCATCTAATAAAATTTGTTGAAGGCTAAGGGTTAGACATTGTCATAGGCCCTGGGACCATGATTGGGACTAAGGCAAGGTCACTGCCTTCATGGAATTTGCAATGTAGCCAACTGCTATATAGCAAATAAGGAAATAAATAATAGGTAAGACAGCATAAGTAAGTGTCCAATGAATATATACAATAGGATAATCACATGCTCATTTTACAACTACCTACAGAAAGTAATAGTGCTTAGCTCTGTGGAGGAAATGAAATGCTGTTATGCAGACCAACAGAAGGAAACTATTTAAGGTAAAAACTGGGCTAAGCATAAATATAATCCTTTGTAGGTTTTATGTAAGTTGGGGTAGTTTTGTTTTGCCTTTTAAATGTGGGGATTGAACATTCAATGAGAGATTCTAATAATACAAGAGTAGTTACAGTAAGAACTGCTTGCTAATTACTCAGAAAGAAGCACTTTTTAACATCAGGGACATTTTGTTTCTCTAGATTTACCTCATCTTTATATACTGATCACTTTACTTTTAAGGTTTCTGTAGTATCTTTGACTTTGTCGGAAATCTTGGAAAATTGTTGATCCTTCTCTTAGCATCTACAGAGTGATTATAAACCCATTTCATGAAAGTAATAAGTAGAAGGATGGGTGGAAAAAGAAAAACAAATTTTGTCACTCATGAAATATGCCCAGATCCAACCTTCACTAACCCCATTGTGTAAAACATTCAGAATATTATTGAGAGAAAGCTTACAAGTGTAAATATACTTATTCTCAATGAAATCAACACCATCCGACTGATTTGTAACTATTCCCTTAATGCTGCTATAAACTTTATTGCAGTGAAAACACTGGTTCTACAGATTGCTTTCCTCTTCCTCAGGATGTGTTTGACCTCTGTGGCATTGCCACTATAAATCTCATGGCCCAACAACCCCTTGTCTGCAAGTGATTTCAAGCACTATCATAAAAATGAAACAGACAGACTTAATTTGAGTTCCAGACTTGAGGAAACTCAACTAAAATATTAGCATAATTTCACTGAGGACAGAGGAAATTGTTAAAATATGTGTATTAGAGAGTGTCTGCAATTTGATCCATCTTTTTTCTGGCTCTTGGGTGCCACCCAGTGATTAACTTAGTGACAGGTTTCTGAAGAGGTCTGTGGTACACAGTCACTAAACTCGGGGCCTGGGGGTTGGGGGTGGGGGGAACCGGAGGGGATGACAAGAATGCTGGGGTAGGCAGAGTTTTAAATTAAATAGAGGGATAAAAAAAATTCTCTGCTCAGAGATATTTTGTCCCATCCAAAAAAACCTGGCTATTAATGATGAGCGCCTTCCAGACATCCAGACATTGCTGATGATGCATTCTGTAAATAAGGAAAATCAAGTCTTGAATATCTGTATACAGACAGGGTCCACAGCCACACAGTGAAGAGCAGCAAGGGAATAACCTATGCCTTTCCTAATCATCTTTGCTTGTCCCTGTCCCATACTATCCAGTTCCTCTCTCCAATTCTATCCTGAAAGAGAACTAGAAAAACTCTGCTCATAACCACAAAGACAGGAGCTGACTCAATCAAGTGATTATCTTTAACCCAAACTTACTTTCTTATTCTTGTAACTCATGGGAGTAGATATAAGAATAAACACATCCCTAGCTCCCACTCGACAAAGAACAACTGCCTTCCAGTATTGTTTTCAAACCAGGTTCTCTCTTTTTTTCCTCATTATATTTGCAATACATAATATGATTTATTAAGGGTTCTCTCCTCTTTTTTGGGAGATTAATATATATACTGAACTTATTTGGAACTTCTGTTTTCTTTTAGAAAAGTATATTGAGCTTATAAATAACACTTCTCCAGATATTTGCTATTACTTTTATATGTGGATTATATATAAACTTTATATGTGATGTTATCTACATTATTTTATCATTTATCTAGTTTCTCCTACACTAATTTCTTTTTGTTGTCCTTTTTTGTGAAATAATTAATATATATATATTTCACATCATTTTAATCTCCATGGGTCACCCACCACCTCCCCTCCCTGACCACTCCAGCTGGTCCCCACCCTCCCTTTCAGTGAAGCCATTTGGTTTCTGTCTTTTTCTTTCTAACTCATTTCTGCTAATATGATTTCTTCTAGGTACATCCATGTTTCCATAAATTCATCAAATTTGTCATTTTTAATCGATGAGCAATATTCCATTGTTTATATATACCACAACTTTATCCATTCATCTGTTTTGGGATATTTGGGTTGTTTCCATGTCCTTGCAATTATAAACAGTGCTGCAATAAACATCCAAGCACAGGTATCCTTTTGTACCCACATTGATGTCTCCTTTGGGTAGATTCCCAGAAGAGCGATTGCTGGGTCAAATGGTTGTTCCATTTTCATTAGTTTGAGGGTCCTCCATATTGCTTTCCATAGTGGCTGGACCAGTTTACATTCCCACTAGCAGTCTTACACTAATTTCTTAAGAATTCATCCATGCATGCTGGAGCACTTATAGACCCTACCAAGAGTATGAATATGAAATACATCCCTCTAGCCTTTGTGCTTTCTCTCTGCGTATTTGCTGTCATTATAGTTTCTGAAAGAGGGAGGAGAGAAGAGACAACGAGAAAGAAGAGGAAAACACACATGCTTCAAAGGATTTAGGAAAATCCCTATGGATGAGGTGGACAAAGACAATGGGAAACAAGTTATTTTCACCTGCTCCCAGTCTCCACGCATGACACACAGAAACTGCTCTGTCAGCAACTTTTCTCAGAATTTCCTCCTCTACTCCCCTCTCAACCCTCTGTCTTCTCACTTTGCTCTGGAAACTTGACTGTATAAAACAAAATGAGTGGTAATGGTGATAAAGGTGGTGGTGGCAGTAGTGATGGTGATATTGGTGGTGGTATTGGTGATGGTGGTGATGGTGTAGTAGGTCCAGATATTGACCTCAGGCAGATGGGACAGCAAGAGTTCATCTATATAAATTAAGAACTCAGAGCCACTAAGATGCCCATGAACTGAAGAGGTGGCAGATGTTAGGTAAGTCATGGATAGATATAAAATTTTTGCCTGGGAAGAAATCTCCAGATGAAGTTCACAGAACATTTATGGCTTTTCATTCAATGTCTTGTTATTTGAGAGACAGGGGGATCCCCTCTGAATTGGCCAGTGCCCAATTCAGTTATCCTCTTCCAGGTAGCTCTCATGATGCCTCAGGAAGATGGGGAGAGGAGGCAATCACAGTCCAGAACCTCTCAGTTACATGCTCCCTTCTCACAGGGAGGGTGCAACACACAAGGTACTTGTGTGTTGATTAGGTACTTACGCTGGGGTACAAGAGAGAGGCATACATTCCCTTAGGATTCTAATCCCTCAAAGTGTTATCACAAAAGGAGGAAGATTAAACACTTTGGTTTATGATGAGATTATACGCTTTGGTCAATTTTACACATTTATAGACTCAGGTATTCCAGGCACTGAAATCATGTCCTTTAAAATTTATAATTTCTAAATCCATAGTATATCATCATTTGTATAGTTGCATAAGCTGAAGCATAGCAAGGTAAGTGTTTGCCTACGTTCATGCTGTTGGTAACTAGCAGCTAGGATTTATTGCCTACAATCTAACCCAGACTTTCAGTTGCTCTTCATTTGATATAATGCCTGAAGGCTTAACCTTTTAATATTATAGATAAAAATAATTTGTATCAATATGTATTAACAAACTAACCTAGCCTCAACATATATTATTAAATATTAAATAAGCTAATTTTCATTTTAAATACTGTTGTAACACTGTTGCTTTTGGATATGCACTCTGACTTCATATCAACTTACAAATATAATTTTGAAACATAACCAACTGGTAAATTGGGTATTATCTATATACATAATTTATTAAGAAAATCTACTAAAATTGTTACCACAAAATCTGATATTTTAAATTTGTAATTTCTGAGTTCATTCCAGTTCTGTTAATTTGTATGAACTTTCATGAAGGCTAATTCTTTTACTTCATAACTACTAGTAGTCAGGACTTTAAAAGAAGTTTTGGATTCACCAAATGCTTAAATGAGTATTTCATTGAAACCTCAAGTTTCTGTATGACAAAACAAAAAAGAAAAATCGTATTCAAAGAATTTACTCTGGAACATATTGAGTAGAACTGTTTCATAATATATGTCTTTCCTATTGTTAGAGGAGAAAGAATGGTTTTGTCCACTAAAATCTTTAGCAGAATACAGCACAAACTTTCAACAAAGCCTTATTTTACACCACTTAAATAAAAAGTTACTATAACAAAAGGCCACTTCTGATATTTTAACCCTTTGTACTTAGAGGGACTCTAAACCATAGTGATGATATATATCAGATTGATGCTCAATGCCATAGTTGAAATCATAAACTGACCAATGCTTATCTGGTCTCCCAAGATAAACCCATGTCTGGGACCAAGCAAAACCAGGATCTAGCTCTCCCTTTGGAAATGAGCTGTACTTTTGGACAGTAATAAAGGACATCAGGAATAGAAATTCATTATCAGCACTAATTGCAAGTCATAAAAGTTTAGATTGAACAAGTGGACTTATCAGGCAAATCCAAAAATACCCTAGGATAGTCAATTTTTTGCTGCTTTGGAGACGACATCCTTCATGTCTACTCTTACTATATTAAAACCTTCCCTAATGGCTCTTCCACTCTGTCTACTCCCTGCTCCCTTCTCCTGCTTCATTTTACTTCAGACAACTTACTACTACAGTTAACATTATTCACATATTTGTTTACCCATAGTTCTTATCAACTAAAACATAGGCACCATTTGAGCAGGTCTTTGCTGTGCTTACATACTAAGCATCCAGCAACTTCCTGGGGATTGAGCAAACTGTTGGCACTCCCAGTTTTTGTTGTTGGTATTAGCCAGCTTTATTCCTTCCACATAGTAGATATATTTTTTGTGCATTTACCACACTGGTTGCAGGGTGAATAACATTGCATCTGGCAGTTATCAATTTTATATTACTAATTTATATCACCAAAGATATCAGAACTACAGCCATATTCTTTCATTTTTCACAAATGGATAGACTGGTTAGTTCATTTAAATCACTTTTTCACTCAGCAAACATTATTTTGCATATATTAGGGTTGCCCTTATGCTTTTCAAGTTTACTAGGATCTTAGAGTCTTACAACTTTCATTTCTTTCATTTTCCCTGGGCCTACAATGCTTCTGCTGCTTCTTTTGAGGTCAGCCTGAAAGATAGCAGTGAGCCTCTCCAGTGAGGGGTTTTTATATTCTCCAAGTGTTTTGGTTAGGATGAGATTGCTTTTCTGCCTTTCCCTTAACTTGAGCAAACACCAATTTCCTCTTGAATATTTCATCTAAAAAATTATTTTCCTAAGAGAAAATTACAAGGTATTAAATTTTAATCACAGTAAGGAAACCCCTGTTCTGGACCCATAGTTCTTAGCAAAACTTCTTGTTTGTGGCAAAATTAGTGAGGGAGTAGTTAGTAAAATATGTTCTTGTCTAAAAAAATCAGGTAACCATATATCTGGATTGGGTTCCCCAAGGTACCTATGTACCTGAGCAAAACAGATTCATTTTTTTTTAATTCACATAGAAATGGAGCTTTATTAGTCTTTGATAACAAATGTTCCATGGTACCCTTGTTAGTAGCACTCCCTCAGTTTGTGATTATTTGCTTCAGAAAGATGAGGTTGATGGTAACAACCTCACAAGGTTCTACCATAAATTCCTAAAATTCAATTGATAACTTTTTATAGTAGTAAATTTGTTTTTTTTTTTTTTCAAATTTTATATATATAGTGAATCCCTTGCCCTGATTTCAGTGGAGTATCCCAAGTCTTAGATGGGAGTGGTAATGTGAACCACTTTGATTTATCACAATTATATATTTATTCTTCAAAACTCAATCTTGTCAAGATATCTTAATTCACACTCACTGAAAAGAATGTGCCTTTGACAGAGTAATGGTGATTTCAATCTTTGCTTTAAAAAAGAAATACCTAGATGATGCAACAGTCACTTTCAAGCAATGTAATTTATCCACAAATGAGATATTTTATGACCAAAGTAATTCATGTTTATCATTTGGGGCTCAATATAAATTCTCTCACAATGTCTTTACTAGCTATATATCTCCATAGAAAACATAAACTGTATCTCAGGATCTTGAATAGTCATGTGATCAGGTTTGTCCTAACAGATGAGTTAGTTTATTTAAATATTAAATATCCAGTAATTGTGGCATAACATGATTTGTATATTTAGTGGCACATCAAACACATTTGCATAACTATTGTTCTTTAGAGTTGTGAGTGCTTTTGTTGTCAGAAGTACTTAGTCAAAACAGCAGAGAGATTGAGATGGTCTAGATATAATGGTTTGACAACAATGAATTTTAAAACAGGATCTTCGAAGTAGCTATAAATTCTGACCAAAACCAATTTTTCATCTTGTATTTGGATCTGTGATTCTAGTCTGTCTCCAGTTTTTCTAGCTTTATACAACAAAACATATCTCCCATACAGGACTTGTAGTCATCTGAAGACTATTTGGTAATGGTGAAATGCATCTATAGCCATAAGTTTTATAAGTGGGATTTTTTTATATCAGTTTTTATAAAAATATTATTTTGCATTAAAGTATTACTATATTGTAAAGGTAAAACGTGATATTTTGATGAAATTCTAGTTTTCATGTTCATCACTTTTGGCCAGATCTATGGTCATAGGATCTGTCGTCTCATCTGTCTACCCTAGAAAATATTTAGTGGGAGAAGTACAGTTTTCTGCTGGAGTATAGGTGATAAAAAATTTTACTGTTTTCTGAGACCTAGAAGTGAATGGTCATTTCACAGCTTGAAAACTATCCTAAGACTTTCCAAAATTATGGAATGCCTTTTTCCCTACAGGCAAAATTGAAGCTCCACAATGGTTGCCTTTTTTGGAAGAAATATGTGACAGAAATTAAGTAGTACCAGAAAGACCTGAAGTGCTTAGCTTGCTCTTGGAAGAGGTGCATTACTGTTTATCCTTTCTTTCCCTATCTTGACTGAGACACATATCAATTGTCCTGGAGCAGTGGCTTATAATGTCACTCTCACAGTTCTGATCTTAGAGTTTCCTTTTCTTCTCTTTTCTGTTGAAAAAGTCAATAGGATTTCTTAAAATATGTCTGTGAGTTAATTTCCAGTTGATGTTGAATTTATCAGTTGTAAATTGCTTCTTCTTCTGTGCTTTGTGACAGACAACTTTTCCTGCAAAAGTCATGTAGTAAATATTTTGAAATATACAAGCCATGAGGTCTCTCTCACAAACATTGGCTTTGCTGTTGGAGTAGGAAAGCAGTGATGGGCACTTTGTAGGCAAATGACCATCACTATTTCTATAATATTTTATTAACAATATGTTAATATTGTTAATATGGAGAGAGGAAAGATTTTGACTGGGTACAATAGTTTGCTGACTCCAGCTCTTTGTTCTTGCTTAATACATTTACTACCATCTATTTACTCTGGTATAGTCAAAGTTATACCTTTCCATTCATAACCAAACATTATGTCTTGGTTGTTTTACTACCCACAATAGTTTCCTCTGCTTGTTTTAACATATTCTACAGAACTTGGTTACTTAAAAACAACACAAATTTATTGTCTCTGAATCTAGAGTACAGAAATCTAACATCAACTTGTTAGCAAGGTCATGTTCTCTGATGGCTTCAGGGAGCGAAAACTTCCTTGCTTCTAACTTTTGTTGGTTGCCTGCAATCCTTGTTTTCTCTTGTCTGTTTTATCATTCCAATCGCTATCTCCCTTCTCACCTGACCTTCTCTGCATCTCTGCCTCTAAACTTCAAATTTCTTATAAGTACATTAATCATATAGAATTTAGCCTCAGACTGATCTTACATGTGATCATTTTAACTTTATATATTATGTCTGCAAATACCCTATTTCTAGAGTCACAATCATAGGTCCTATGTGGAAAAAATTTCTGAGGATACTTTCTCCTTCCCTGATCTGTCATCACTTTCCATATCAGCTATGCTAGCACTAATTCTGATCTTTTCTCCCTTTATCTCTCATCTGATTATCCTAACAGTTTCCTAGTAGCCTCCTACCAGGTCTTGTCTTCTCCAGTGTCTACAGTGAGTTCTGTAAAATACAAAGCTCACATCCCTTTCTTTCCTAAAATCCTGTCATCTCAGCAGAGATACTCCATCTTTACCCAACACACATTACAGATAATTTACTTCACTATGACATAATAACATATTGGGGTGCCCAGATAATGTGCAGATTGACAATAACAGTACTCCTTTCTCTTTCCACAATTAGTTAGATCTGGTTTTAATTTATATATAAAAATTGTAATATTGCTGTTGATAACATAGAACTTTCAACTCACCACTGATTGTGCCAAATAATGCCTTTGACACTGTGGCTGAAAATTACTGGTACACTGAATACAAATTCCTCTTTGAGGGGATCTTACCTTCAACTCTTTTTGTCTTTTTCCTCTAGCAACTAACCAATTGCTCTGGGACTCATTACTGTTTTACTCATATACTTCTCATCTATCTTCCTGGAATAGCACACATGCTCTGCATTCTAGTAACTTAAATATACCATGGTCTCAGCTTAACCCTCATGATTTGAAGTTCAGTTGGGGGAACTGGATTTGTCTAATAGGTACTAGTGCATATGGGAATGATGTGACAGGATATTTGAAATGAGGTCCAGAAAACCCATCTCTCAGGCTGCCCTGAGAAAACATGATAATATACTAACAGGTTACTTTTTTTTTAACTCTAAATTTTCAAGTTTTCTGCAATAAGCAGATATTATCGTAAAAGAAAGGCAGAAAGAAATATGTCTCCTACTGGCAGCTACTCTCACTACCAGTTCTCCTTATGCCAGCATAATTTTCACCCAAGACAAATCTCATTATCTGGGTAAGACCCTTTTTAAAAAATATGAAAGAATCCTCATGAGTTGTTCTTCCCAAGCTGTGAGCCACCCAGGAAACAAGCACATAAAGGTTGAACAACAATAGTTTATCAGAAGATATTTGCTTAATGAGTGAATCAGTAAATGAATAACTATAGGAAAGTTATCACTAAAGAAAATACTTTAAAATATGCTATCTCTTATATCATCACAGAGCTCCCTTTAAATAGACAAAAGTAAAATGCAGAGAGAGTCAATAGTTTGAAAGGACATATAGGTAAACCATAGTTATTTCAACTTCCAATCCTGCTCCTAAAATTTTTAGTTGATCATTTTAAGTGTTCTAATTGAATTCTCCACTTGCAGCCAAATTTTCAGTTTTAAAAATCTGTCAGTAAGTTTAAGTATGTTGACATGGTAATATGAATGGGCCCATATGATATACTTTATACTTTAATCACTGAATACACTAACAGTAATCATTTTCATTTGTTTTATTGGATTTTTAATAAAACTTAATAAATATAAATTACTTTTTATTTTATAAATCAAAAATGTCTCACTATCTGGTCCTCATAACATATAAAACTCAGGGCTGAACTGATCTGAAAATTTGATAGCGAAAGTACATTTTTCTATTTCTACATTAAGACCTCAGACCTCCTTGACAGTTCTTTATTATTTAATGTTACTATGGATCTTATATATAAAAGAAATATTTGCACACATTCCTTTGGATCTGACTAATGTTCTCTCTAAACAGTGCTGCTAAGAAAGTTGAACTTGTCCAAAGAAGATGATGATGTTGTAAAGATGAATGTCTAATAACCTGTCAAATTAAAGGAAAAAAGTTGTAGACTGTCAACTGAATTATACTGAACAAGTAATCAAAGAACTTGAAACCAAAAATTAACACTAAGTCACCACAGTTAAGGTAAAAATATTAAAGTAAATATTTTATCCCCTTGTTAGAGGAAAGTGAAAGAATCAGTTTTGGTAAAATTATTTTTTATTTTGATAGGGTAGCAGTATTATTTTTGCTGTCTTGATAACAGCAATCAAACTGCTTTCTGCCCATAGATGCAGGTCAATGTTCATTTGCCAAGAATATTATAGAACACTGCAGGGAATACTATAGTAAGCCTTGTTATTGTGGGTGGATAAAAGGAGGAATGTTAGAGACCAAACTCCCTCAGCATCCCTCCTTAATTCCTGACCTTCCTGTTCTCAAATTTTTCCTGCATTTTCATCCAACTTCCCTACTTCACCTCTTTCTCCTATCCATTCTAATCCTCCTATTTAATTCCTTGATCCCATCTTGAAACACTGCTGAATCAATTATCTGACCTCCACCCTACCCCCACTAACTTTTGTTAGTATTTCCCTCACACAGTGTTGTAAAGCAAGCAATGTTACCTCAGTAAAAAACTTTTTTTTTCAAAAAAAAAAACCACCCTTCCATTTATCTTGCCAATATACTATTGTTTCCTACACAAACTCAAATCTCTCTTGATCCTGCTATTTTCTTGAACTACTCCAATTTTCCCCTCAGATCATTGCCAAACTTCTGGAAAGATGATTGTCCACCTTTACTGAACACAGTTGCTGAGCTCGTCCTCCTAATTTCTTAAGACATCTTTTTCCAAAATTCACTAACTTTGGCTTATAAGATTCTTACTCATCTCTCCTGGCTTTCTTACTTCTCTGACTGTGGCTTCTCTGTCTCTTCATCTCTAGCTAGTCCCTTTGTGAATATAGTTTGCAACTGTTCTTGGGGTCAGTTCCCTTCTCCCTTTAACTTCCCTCTCTTTCTTTTCTCTTTTTCATTTCATCCAGAGAGCTCTTCCATACTATTCTATATGGAAAATACAAAAACTTTTGCTTTAAATTAAATATTTCCCCTAAATATTGGATATGCACTTCCATCTGCATCCTAGAGTTCTTTATTTTAATGTTATTACTTGCTAATTTTTTAATTTTACTTAATAATTCATTCACTATATATATATGTGTATATATATATATATATATATCTCCACTCTGACTTTCTATAAAGTTTTATCTGTACTCTAGTACTTGTCATTTTTTCTTCTATCACAGTTTATATCTACCATATCTCCCGTAGTAAGCTTCTTAATTTGGGGACATATGCCTTATCTTCATTAGTAAACACCTCAATTTGAGGATCAAGGTTAATTTGTCTATATATGTTACTTAGGTTCTAAGTACACTATGAGACATAATGTGTCTTCAACAGATATCAACTGGATGAGATAATATTTAAAGAATGTGTTAAAACAAATCTAAATAGCTAAATAACTTCACAAAGGAAGCCAAGGGCCTGTACAATGAAAATTATAAAACATTGTCAAAAAAATACAAGAGGACACAATGTTTCAGTATAATTTTTCAAATAAATAGAAAAGTAATTACTCAAAATTCACATGAAACTAAAAAGACCCCAAATATTCAAACTAATCCTGACAAAAAACAATGTTGGTATCACATGCTCAGGCTTCAAGTGATACTACAAAACTACAGTAATCAAAACAATGTGGCACTAGAATAAAAATAAAAACAAAGACCTATGCATTAGAATTGAGAGCCCAGAAGAAAACTCTACAGTATATATACACTTTATCTGCAACAAACTAGCCAAGAGTATACATTGGAGACAGGAAAGTATCTTCAATAAATATAGATAAAACTGGAGAATCATATTAAAAAATTAATTAGATGATAGTCTCACAACATAAACAAAAGTTAACTCAAAAAATATTAAAGACTTGGATACAAGATCTGAAATTTAAAAATTGTTAGTATAAGATGCAGACTAAACATTTTACACACTGTTTTCATGGATGTCTTTGGGAACTTGACACCAGTGGCAAGGGAAAGAAAAGAAAATATAAACAAATGAAACTACATCAAAAAGAAAATATAAACAAATGAAACTACATCAAACTGAAAAAGCTTCTGTATAGCAAGAGAAACTATCATAAAAGTGATAAGGTATCCAAGTGCTCTAAAGTGTTTGAGAAAAATATTTATATATTATATGTCAATAAAGGAATAATACCTAAGACCTACAAAGAACTCATAGATCCCAACAAGAAACCAAATAGCCCAATTAAAAAGTGGGCAGAAGAGTTCAAAAATACTTCTCCAAAGATAACATACAGATAACAGGCAAACACTTGAAGAATTGTTCATCATTAGTTGTCATCAGGGAAATGCAAATCCTAACTGCCTCAATCCTGTGAGAATGACATTCATCAGTAATGACAGTTGTTGGGTAGGGTACAGAGAAAATGGAATCCTTATATGATATTAGTGAAAATGCAGCCCCCAAGAAAACAATATGGAGGTTTGTCAAAAATATTAAAACAGGTCTACCTTATGACCCAGCAATACTACTCCTGGGTCTTGGCCCTGAGGTTGCAAAAAACACAAGTACAAAGGCATATATATGCACTCTTATGTTCATTGCAGCACTATTCACAAGAGCCAGTTTTG
>PVHY01012999.1:0-42645 GCA_004024945.1 Uropsilus gracilis | reverse complement strand
CTCTCTCTCTTTCTTTCCTTTTTTGAGACTAGGTCTCACTATTTTTGCCTGTGGAACCACAGGCTCATGTTGCTTCCAGCCTGAGCTTCCCAGATAACTGGAAATATAGTTGGGTGCCACCACACCCAGCTTTTTTTGGGGGACTAGGTGGGTTGCCCCAGGCGGGTCTTGAACCATGATTCCTAGTCCCAGCTGCGATTCCATAGGCTGTGGCTTACAAGCATGCGCAACTGTGCCTGGCCAGAGAGCTTTCTAAGGGTGCAGAGCACCAAGCATTGCAGCCAGCACATGGTTATAGCAAGCTCCTCCTGAAGAGAAGCTTGAGAAATCACATTGTAAGTCAGAGTGCTTCTGCAGACTCAGATACCAAGCTCGCCCTGACTCAAGGCAATCTGTGCAGTGGAATTCGATGAACAACTCGGGGTGCAGGGCCCACATACTGGCATGGGGTGGGTAGAATTGCCAACATACTGCTCTGCTCTATAAATACTAACTATAAATGTCCAAGTGGACAGCTTTATTTTTTGCTGCTCACTCTTTTTTTTTTATATAAGCGTTAGTAGAGACAGCACTGATATTATATTGTCTGTCTTTGAGGAACACCAAATGCTACCACATTAGTGTTAACATATGCATCAGCTACAGCGATTTGCTCTCCAGTGGTGGCTCCAGTTTCCCAGCAGCGAATGCAGCCATGAATCAGAAAACACTAATAGGCATGTTAATGAAGCTTCACAGTGGAATCAGTTGCTCCAAGAGGGGCTTTTAAAAATCCATGAAGTCTGATCACTGTGGGTTAAATTGTTCTACAGTTCCCTCTTCTAACCCGATATAAAAGCAGCTAGAATCTGACCCCGACCTCCGAGTTGGCACACTGCCAGAGTATAGAGAGGTGGCTGTACATACCTGGATACATCTCCACATCAGGAAGGGCAAGAGTGAATTAGTTGCAAAGCACCTGACTGGTGCAACCTGTTCAATTTCCAGGTCCTGCTCCTCCTGCCTTTCATCTCATTCATGTTGCTCTAGCTACCTTCACTCTGCCTTGCCTACCCTGCCTAGGGTGTGAGGAGCAGCAGGGGGTGGAGGAAACAAAGGAGGGAAAAGGAGCCTCCCCATACTGATAGAGGGTGAGAGCCCTTGGTGATCAGCAGTGAGGTATACCTGCCCCTGCCAGGAGCTCAAGAGCAAAGGTGCTCCTGAGCAAGTCTGGTAAAAGCTTAAATGCAACTCACACTGATCACCTGAGGCCCAGAGGGAAATAAACCCCTGTGCTTTGATTTAAATGGCCTGCAGGGTCTGCCTCAGCCAGAAATGGGCCACTGGCAGAAGGAGAGGGACATCCAGCGAGCTGGGAGTGCTCCTCCCCCAAGAGCCAGAGAAGAGTTTCAGGTTTCTGGAGGAACAGGGAGGGAATAAGAGGTTAAACAATTAGGGTATGGAGACCCCCAGATCCTAACTGGAGACCAAAGGTGAGGAGTCCTTTCCTAGAGCACAAGTAAACTGGAGAACCCAGAAGAAGCTTGGAAAAGTGGTGGTGATGGTGGGGGGGAGAAGGGTATTTTATACTAAGTGACTGCATTCCTCCCCAAGGTCCACACCATCCCTGAGTTTGTTATTTATTACTTACTTGTTTACAAAGAGCAAGGGGCCTATTAGAGTGCCAGGGTTCCCAGGAAACCCAAAAACACTAGCGTATTTTTTTGCATTAAGATTCCTTGGAGGGGTCTATGAATGGTCTTTCCTCTGCCCAACCACCCCACCCTGATGGTAAGAAACCCCAGAACCTGGACTACTCAATAGCCACCTCTCCTCTCAAGCTCAAGTTGTTAAGGAGGTTTTTGAGATCTACAGAAATTGATTTTCAGGAATTCTCCCATTGTTAGGTGTCTATAAACATGATTTTACTGATTATCCAAATGAATGCAGCCAGATTAAGAGGATTATTCCAGTCTGGGAGAACTAATTGTATAATAGGCATCCCATTTCCTACAAAATTGCTTCTGAGGCCTCATTTGCATTGGAGTTTGTCTGCTTTTCTTAAAGTGTCCTTAGAAGCCTATGGAAGAAGAATCCCCAAACCTTTTCATCTTCCCCTTTAAAAGGTAAACATTTTTTCCTTCTGTGAAAACTGGAGACCTGACCAGTCCTTTCCCCTCAGAACTAGCAGCCCTGGATGTCCTTGAAAAAGAGGCAGAGAATCCCATGTTGAAACTGCCTTCTCGCTGGACCTAATTTCATCCCCACCCATTGCCTGATAGATTTCTGAGCTTTCCAGGGAAGGGAGTAAATCCTTAAAACTGTAGGCATCTCTTCTTGCTTCTGAAACTTTCAGAAATAGGTGTCCATTCATTTGTCTTATAAATAGCTAAACGTTTTCTGACAGCTATTTGCCTTAGAGAGTAATGCTCTGGCCCTTTCACCTTCCCTCTGAAGTTTTCTGAAATAAATTATCCTCTGATCCCAGCTCCCCAGTCCCAAGGTCTGTATGGCAGCCACCATTGCCCTCATGTCCAGCAGAGGCCATGCGCCCTTCCATCCTTGGCCCTGTGGACACTGCAAGTATAGCCTTTTTCCCTTTGATGGCCACTAAAGCCCATCCATCTTCAAAAATTCTCACTACTTACAGCAATTACACTTCAAAAATCTTTCTTACTCCCTCCCTGCAAAGGTGTAGGATATGTCATTTCTTTCAAAGACTTACCAGCAATTAGGTTTAGATAAATTACATATACCCACACACACATACAAATCATCATGATTTGATGGACAGATGGGTGTAGTTAAGATGGAGCAATTTTTTAAGTTATTAAAGAGTAACCACCTGTCACTGATAAACAGACAAAAACCTAGCTCTTTGCCTGGAAGTGAAGCCCAAATTCAAATAAGTGACCATGTGTAGGGAGAATGAGTTTTCAGGGTTTTTACCCTTCCAACATTAGCCTTCATGACCTTATTAGCACCCCATGATTGAATGCCTAAGCCCAACAGATGTATGTATATGTAAGTGGGTATACCTGGGCCTTGTAAAAAGATGATAAAAGAATGGAGATAAGATGGTGGTATCATCCCAGGGTGGGGAGAGTACCCGAAGGGAGTGTGAGAGAGCGTGCAGGAAGAGAGTACAAGAGAATGCTAGAGAGTCCAGAGAAGGCATGGAAGATTCTTGAGGGCTGGAGGGCTCTGGTGCTAGTCTGCCTCACAGCCCTCTCCATCCCCTTCCCTGCCTGTCTAGTGTGTCTGCGTAACTGCTAGAACCATAAAGAATCTACCAAGAGCCTGAGGTATGCAAGCACTACCATTGGCATCAAGAGCAGCCATCTCTGAGCATAGTACAGAGGAACAAAAATAAAGAAATCAGATGCTTTGAGTGCCCTGACCACGGGGTCTCTAAAAACCTTTCCCAAATCTTGGCAGTTGCCCCCTGAGGCTCTGCCAGGAGAAGCAACACTCCCCCGGCACCCCTGAAAAGCTGACTCAGCAACTGGCACAGTCTCCCAAGTCACTTCTTAGCAGTTCCTAATCGTTCTCCTTTTGACAACTAGTTGAAAGGTATGCTTATATTTTTGTAATACATAACCCCTCCCCAAACAAAATTACATTATGTTTGTATATGATTGAGCAATAAGTGAACCTCTCACTCTAATGGAAATTAGCACTTCTAAACCTGAACTGTGGTACACTGTTCAACTGTGACCCAAGAGGCTATGTCAGAAAGGTCCCATAGTTTACCCCAGTTTCTGTTGGAATACTGCTATGTGAGAAGTGAGGTGCCTTCCCCAAGGAAGCCCAGCCTGCGTGCAGAGTCCATCACACTCTGTGTGACAGCTCATCTGAAGTTCCCCCAACCAGGTGCATAACTGCAAGCTGTGCAGCTCCAGAGGATTCCAGCCCCATGGGTCAGCTCACCTCCAGTCAGTATTCTTCCTGCCTAAGGTGACATTAGGGAACAGATAGGCCATCCTGCTCTACCCAATTCTGATTATATTCCTTAGCATGTGGGACCATATTTAGTTAGCCACTATGTTTTGGAGTGGTTTGCTCTGAATAACTGAAATGTCCCCACATCCTCTCTCCCAAACAGTCTCTTCCTCAGAGGCCTCTGAAATTAGAGGGCACCATAAGGACATTAACCTTAACGGAATAGGTAGATAAGCGTTCTTCATCTCTTTTAAGGTAGGTTAACCAATGTCCAAAACTTCAGGAAACTGGTAACAACTCTGAGGGATTTGCTTGAGTGAAGCTCATGTAAGCAGCTGCTTGCAGAAAGGTCCAGCATCTGTACAACCTAATTATGACCTAGGTAAGGGATCTATTTTACATTCTCGTCCAGCAAGCAAACACCTGCCACACTTGGAGTACAGGTCAGGGAATAGTCCATACTGCTTGCAAAGAGTTCCAAGCTTCCTTTCAGTTCCACTGTTTTCAATTACTTGTTGTGAAGCAGTAAATCAATTTCTTAACTCACTAACAGGTTCCAAACCACAGTTGGGAAGTATTGCTCTAAGCAGTGTAGTCAGAGAGAGGAGTTGGCACAATAGGGGGAACCAGGGAGGCCTAGTGGCCACCCCAACACCCTGTCTGCTGAGAGTCCCCGGCTACTGGGCTCCCAAGGCCTCAGTCCTCAGGCCTGCTTCCCAACGTGACCTTAATTGCCCCTGAAAACTTCATTGATCAGTGAATGGTCAGGTCAAAATCCTGATAAATGATCAGCAATAGCTCTTTCCCTACTCCAGTGAAGCTGAGCTGGAGCCAAGCACTGGCTCCCAGTCTCACTCTGAGATGAGAGTTCATGGAGAACAGAAATGAAGCTGACCTGCAAGAAAAGTTGCAAATCACTAAAGAATCACGTTGTGCAATTTCTCCCTGGCAGACCCATGAACACCATCACTCACTAGGATCTTGAACATTGAAGTCTCTGTTACTCAAGCAAGAATTTGGTTTTATAGAAATTCTATAGAATCATCTTTTTCCTGCTGTTTCCTCTCCCCACTCCCTCCCCCCCCCCAGCCTCAGCAGTGACTGCAGGGAGGCAAACTCACCTCCACCTCACTTCTCACCTGTAACTTTGATACCCACCCAGTCGCAGCCACTTGCAGGTGGTGAGCAGCAGGCCTGAGAACAGATTACTGGCCCAGTTCCCAGCACACCTGTCACTTAATCACGGGGCCATATGTCTGCCAGGTGACTCCGAGAGCAGCAGGCAAAATGATACAATGTTTTACCTTCTAACCACTGGGCCATGTGCGTTAGCTCATTTGAATTCTTTTCTGAAACACTAGCAGTAAATAATGTCACCAACCTAAGAATTTACTAAAACGGGAGTTCATGCCACACACATTCTCATTTGGGTAACTACTCTTGGAAAAATGAATCGTTCCCACCGAAAAATGGGCCCTGGGAGCACCAGGCTTCATTAACCACGTAATAAGAGGTTCTCAATGGTGATCATTCCTTCCCTGAAGAAGGCAGCTGTGAAGAAAAGTTTGGCTGCCTTAAACACATGTGCTCCTCCCTAATGGCTTTGTGAGTCACTCGTGTGTGGCCCACGAGACAAGGGCCAGTGACCTAACTGCACTACAGCCCAGGGGCTGTAGTGTCCAGGTCGGCCTCCATATTTAATTCCAATTTCTTGGTCTGATCTGGAGAAAAATAGGAATACGGGGAACAGACTGAGAAAAGCTGTGATCACAAGCCAAAGGGAGTATCTTTGTCCCCAATTAATATATTAAAAATATCTGTAAGATTTTATAAAGTCCTTCCATGACTTCTGGACTCCCTGGATCTATTAGGTATTTTATTGAATTTTAAAATATCCCTGTTTCTTGATAACCCTCTGAAGGCTCCCAACTGAGTATTGTGTCAAATGGATACAATATCCAATAGAGGACTTAGAGGTTTCCTGCTAACTGGCCTTTTTGCTCTGATCTCCTGTCCAATCAAAATAATTTAACAAAATTAAACTCACAGAGAGTCACAGCAAAACTAAAATGCTCTGAGTCTTCATGAAAATTGTTTTCTCAGGTTTTCCCAAGTACTGTTTCCTTACTTGCCTCCTTCCGACAGTATTTTTTCTTATGTAATCTTCATACTACTTCAGAGAAATCCATTGCTACCAGTTTTTAACATATCTGGCTAAAAGGAATAATTAAGGATTGAATTGGGATATCAATTGGGATTGAATTGGTCTATGGCTAAGTAGCACACAATGAAGCATGCAGATTCTTGGAATCACAGCCAATTAGTGTAATGAAGGATAGCAGTAAATATACCTTCACTTTCTAAAGGGGATTTTTCTGATACAAGATCAGAAATATGAACAAATATAGATCCACAAACTGCTTTCCAGTCACCTATGCTTTCTGGCTAACTGTGCCCAAAATGCACAAAACTCATCTGAATGAACTGAAAGGAAAACATTACAATATAGAAAAACTTTTCAGGGCTAGAAGAAAAGTTAATCCCAGCTGATTAGTACTGTCCATTTTTCCAGCTACACAATAAAAGCAAATATTTAGTGAGTGCTAGATAATAGGTTACTCACTGGATTCTTAAACATTTCTAAGAGGTTTCATTCTCATTTCACAGATGAGGAAACGATTAAGGACTTTATATAATTTTCCTAAAGTTGTACATATAAAAAATATTACCAACGCAAACTCTTCCTTTATAGTACATATTTTTACTCATTTTGCTGACACCAACTTTTGAAAAATTCATAATTGCTAAAAGTTCTGAAATAAAAGAAGGATCTGTCTGTCCCAAAAAACGAAGTCAACCTTTCAACCTAGCAAACTGAAACTTTAGGAGTTTTAGATATTTTTCAACCAATTATCTCAGTATCACAGCTCTCAAGTCTCTTCAATTTCCCTCTTGAAAATTTCAACGTTAACATAAAGAACAAGCAAGAAATAAAATGTGCTTCATGCTGAAAATGTCTATATTTCATGATAAATCAGGAGAAAAATTACATAATTTCTCAAGAGATTTAAAGATGCTTACTCAGAAATGCAACAATGAAGTCAATTCTTAGTCAAGTATAAGTCATCTAAAATTATTAAAATTCTGTCAAAGACCAGAAGCTAATAACAAAATATGTGAAACAAAAACTGACTAAAAAAAACAAAAACAAAGACATACAACTCCACAATTATAATTGGCATCTTTACTGCCACTTTTAGCAATAGAATGGAGAGAGAACCAGTTAGAACATAGAATTCCACATAGCCAACAAATAGGACCTAGTCAAATTCTATGTAATACTCGACATTTTCCTTTCAAATTCCAACAGGCCCTGTATCAAAATAACCAATATCCTGGGCCAATGGACAAATATCAGCAATTTAAAAGATTTGAAATTGTACAGGTTCTCTGGTCACAATGACATCAAACTAGAAAATAATAACAGAAAGGTTAACAAATGTCTCTGTCCATATTTAAACAACACAATTCTATCTAATATATGGATCAAAGAGGAATTTTCAAGTAGAAATAAAAAATGATTGATGGAATAGAATGAAAGTAAAAATATACATGTCAAAGTTTATGAGATATAGCTAGAACAGTGTTGAGAGGGAAATTTATAGCATTGACAGCATGTGTTTAAAAAAAAAGAGAAAAAATCTCAAATCCATAATCTAAATTTCCACCTCAAGAATTTGAAAGAAGGCAAATGAACCCAAATCAAGCAGAAGAAAATAGAGTAGAAATAAAGACAACTGCAAATGAGCACAAAAAAGAGATGAAATGAAGAGCTGGTTCTGTGAAAATATCAGTAATGAACCACTAGGAAGACTCAGGGAAAAGATATATTACTATATTATTACATCAGCAATGAAACAGGATGTTAGTACAGACTTGCAGACAGCTCATGGACATTAAGAGAATACTACAAACTCCTTCCTATGTGTAATATATTTAACAACTAAGATGAAGTAGACCAATTCCACAAGAAGCAAGAACTACTGCAATTTAGTCAAGATGAAACCAATTATTTGAATAGCCTTCTAACCAATAAGGAAACTTTAAAAACTTCCCCAGAAAGAAATTTTACAAGGCCAGATGGTTTCACTGGAGAATTCTACCAAATGCTTAAAGCAATTCTACATCATTTCTTCCACAGAATGGAAAAAGGGAATATTTCCTAGTTTATTTTATGTGCATTATACTGATTCAAAATCAAAAATTTTTATAAGAAAGCAAAACTAAAGACCAAATCATTCACAATACAGATTAAAGATTATTGACAAAATATTATCAAATAGAATTCAGTAATGTATTTTAAAAATTATATATACCATGACCAGTAACCAGGGAAAGTTTGGTTGAATTTCTGAAATTCATGAACATTATCACATCAACAAGAAAAACTCTAAAAAGAAATAACACATGTCCTAAGATTTGGTGCAGAAAAGTATTTGTCAAAATGAACACCCATTTATGATTAGAAGAAAATTTTAGAAAAATAGGAAAAAGGGGAATTACCTCAAATTGATAAGAGTCTGTAAAAATCCTACAGCTATCCTATAAACAGTTAAAGACTGAATGCCTTTCCTCTTAACACAAAGCAGCAGACAAAAATGTCTATCCTCATCACTCTATTCAACACAGTATAAGAAGTTCTGTCCAGGACAATTAGGCAAAGGGAGAAAATAAATGCACACAGATTGGAAATGAAGTAGTAAAACCATCCCTATTTGTATATGCTATAATTGCTTATACTAACTTAAGTTGAAGAAGGAAAAATTAAGTGAGTTTATTAAAGAATCAAGATTGAGGACTTGAGCCTGGGAATAGCCTACAGACAGCTCTAGGAAAGCCAAATGAGGCTACAGCCTCACAATGAAAACTTTACACAGTGTGCAAGGAAAACATTTTACATTTTCAAAGATTTTTAGAGAATATCTGGTGTGTGGTCAATTATCTCTAAGACATTGTCAATGCATTAGGAAAACCAGTGGCGGATGCTAAATTTAGCCTAACTGTTACTGGAATTTTGTTTTCAAAGAGACTTCAGCTTCCTGGCAAGCTCTGTTTTCGCTCTTTGCATGTGCTCCTTACTTGACAGTAGGGAGAGGAGTACCTTTTTCATTTTTGGTTTTAGTTTATGCATATATAGAAAATCTCAAGGCATCCAAGAAAAAAATCTAGTATGAGTCCCACAAGGCCATAGGAATAGCAACACACTCACACACACACACACACACACACACACACAAATGAATTATGCTTTTTACATGAAGGATGCAAATATACATAGGTGATATACATAAATGTACATGAACATGTGGGAAACAAAATTTAAAAGACAATTCCACTTATAATCACTGAAAGAAATCGTTTAGCTATAACTCTAACATGTATAACGTGTAGGGAAATACATATTTTTCAAGTTACACATAATGTTAAAGAAGTCTAACATGTACAACTTGTATGCTGAAAACTGCACAAAACTAATGAAAGAAGTGAAAGATTTAAATAAATGAAGAGACAATGTGTTCATGAATTGGAAAACTCAGCTAGTACAGCTGTCAACTCTCATCAAACTGATTAGACTCAATGTAATTCTTTTCCAAATCTCCTTGAAAATTTACATAGATAATATTATTCAATATTTATAGGAGATGCAAAAACTAGAATATCTAAAAGTAATTTTGAAAAGGAAGGGGGAGGCATTTATCGAATTGATATCAAGACATAGTTAAAATAATCAAGACTACTGGCAGAGGGACAGCTACATAGATCAATAGATGAGAATAGTAAAAACAAATAGACCCACACAAATATGCCTGAGTGATTTTTGGCAAAGCTGCAAAAACAATTCAATGGAGAAAAACAATTCAATGGAGAAAAATAATCCCAATAAATGGTGCTGGAGCAATTGAGCATTAAAAGCCAAAACAAAATCACAAAATACCCTGGCCTAATCCACACACCTTACATAAAACAAACTCAAAATGAATCAAAAATATAAAATCATATATAACTTCTTAATAAAACAATTGTTGAGACTTAGGATTGGGCTTAGTCTTGATAACAAAAGCACAATCTATAAAAAGAAAATTGATGAACTGTATTTCATCAAAATTTAAAATCTTGTACGCTGTGAAAAACTGCTGCTTGGATGAGGAGACAAGCTGCATACTAGGAGAAAATGCTTTCAAAACACATACCCGACTAAGGACTAATATGTAGTATACAAAAAGAACTCATAAAACTTAACAGTCAAGAAACCAAACAACCCAATCAAATAATAGGCAAAGGGCATGAGGGTATAAAGATGGGGAAAAAAAAAGCACATAAAAGTTTAATATCATTACCCCTGTAAATGAAAATCATAATGAGATATCACTATATATCAGCATGTCTATGGTAACATGTCCACTAAAAAATAGTGACAACACCAATTTCTGGTGACGACACAGGATACTGGTTCATTATGAATTGCTGGTTAGGAAGCAGTTTTGCCAGCAATGCTGGAAGACTTTGGCAGTAACATGCAACCTCAATACCACACAGCAATTTTACTGTTTGGGAAATGAAAACATACATTTTCCAAAAACCCATACATGGTTCTTTATATCAGTTTGATTAAAAATCACCCAAAACTGGCAACAACTCAGAGTCCCTTTAATGGATGAATCAAACAGTGGAACATCCACACAACAGATATTAAAAGGCACAGCAACCCCAGTCAGTCTCTAGAAAATTATGCTGATTAAAAAAGAAATGTATAAAAGCTACACAGTATATTATTCCATTTATATAAAATTCCCTAGGAACAGATTTGATTGCCAGGGTTTAAAGACAAGGATAGTGGGAGGTAAGTGGATGTGGCTGTGGAAGGGCAGAGTCCCTGAGTCCTGAGATGACCATCTTGATTGTCCCTGAGATAACCATCTTGATTGTCAATGTCATTCACCAAGCTGTGACATTTTATTATAGTTTGCAATATGTTATCATTGAGAAAAACTAGAGAGAGTACTAGGAATCTCTTATTTCTTCAGCTGACATATAAACTGCATTTATCTCAAAATAGTCTAATTTAAAACTACACAAGAGAGAAGCATTTACATGATGGAAGGGTGGAGCAGAAATTTTAAGCCCTTAATTTTAATAAAATAATAAAAAGACTTATGACTCTGCTTATAAAACCCTTCAAAACTTCTGCCCGTCAAAAAAAGTAGCCAAAATCATTCAATGCACTCTTATCATAAAAACAAGGAAAGTTTCTATGTACTGATAGAAAACGAACTCTAAAATGAACTGCAAAAAGTAAAAAGTTGGAATACAGATGTTACTTTATCATTTATGTAAAAAAGAAAAAGAATATAGAAGTTCATCTATAAACACTTGCAACGGCTGACACTGAGTGGCCTCAGAAGCCGACCCAAGGACAGAAGGTCAACACTTAGGAACCACTTCACTGAATAGCCATTGTCAATCCTGAACCATGGAACATATCAGTCTTTAAAAAAAAAAAAAAAAAAAGGGTGAGAACTAATGCCAAAAAAGCTGTTTTTAGAAACAAAGTTGTAAATACAAACAAAACATTAGCAACAAATTTAATATAGGACACTATAATATCCTTCATATATAAATCTATTAATACATTTTCCACCACTAAAAAAAAAATGTGCATAAGATGAAGATAAAGAACAAAAATGATTTGCAGAAATTGAAACACAAATGACTAACGGGCAAAAACAGCATTTATTCTGATTGGTGAGATATGTCAGGTCATTTTGCCTATCAGACTGGGAGCAGATTTCTAAAATAAAATCTAAAGCTGGAGGAATAAACAAGCAGCTCCATACTGTTGTAGAAATGCAATTGTAATGCAATATAATAATACATGAGATGTGTATGTGTACAATAAAACACTGGAAAGTACTACAGGACAAAAGAAATACTGAATTGCAGTATTATATATCCTTTACCTGGAATATGGTATTGCCATTTGTGATGACTGGAAATTAATGTCTGTGATATTATCAAATTTATCAGCATGTAGAAACAATACACAAAATCATGTCAATTAAAATTTTAGAGATCTCTAGCTTTTAATTACTTGATTATAGAAAAACAAGTGTGTTTAAAAGTAATTAAAATCTGGTGTTTAGCTTAATATTGCTCATTCTCCAAAGATGTCAGATTGAAGTTCAAGAGCCTTTTTTAAAATCTGTTTTTCTTTCAGTTCTTTAGCTTCCTGGCTAAATGGAACTCTAATCCCTCTGTTCCCTCTATCAGTGTCAATTGACATTCACATTCAATTAGCTTCTGAGAAATCCCCTAACACAACTCAGATTCTCGGGTATGGCATGCTCTCCTTTGCCATTGAGCTTGTCAATCCGTCCATCATATGGGAGGGGCCCGGGCGAATGAATCCTGAAATCCAAAGGAAAAGCAAAAAACAATCCATCATCATACTGCTCCCACTTTGGTGCCTCTGTCTGCTTCAATGGAAAGTGGCAAGTGGTCCTGATTACCTTCTTGTCACTCTCCCTGCCACAGGCCCTGTTTACCAGCCTTGTCGGGAGATTGGTGCTGTCCTCGTGCAAATGTTCTGCCTGAGGTCCTTTCTCCTGGTCCTTTCTCCCCATCATTCTGAAACCTTCCTGATTGCTTTTCTTATTTGGATGTCTAAGATGTCACTCAACAAAATGAGAAACAATCCACAAATTGTGTGATCACAAACGCTTCCCTGGTCAGCTACTGCCCCGGGAAAAGACAAATCAGCAGAAAGAGAAGGAAATGCAGGCTTTGGAGAATTATATAAAATCTTTGAAAATAATCTTGTTTTCTAAAGTCCCCAAGGTAATCTGTCTCTGGGACTTAGCGCAATTGAACTTCCTGTCTGGAAATCTTGGACCTTCCTGAGCGCCTGTGAAGGCTGAATGGACCCCAAAGCTGGGGCAGCAGCCTTCCACATAGACATATCCAGTCACTTTGGGCACCAACTGGACATCACAACTGGTGACCACTGGGAAAAATGACCCAGAGACATTTCACTTCTATGCTGCACACCAGCCTGGGCCTACCCAGCACTCTTCTGGGAAAAGAACCGACACCTTTGATTAAGGGAAATGCCTCGCCTTGACTCAACCTCAACTGAGCAGACAACACAGTCCTGGTAAAGAACAGTATCTCATTTCCTCGGCCAAAATGATTCAAGGTTGAGTCAGTGGGTCAAAGCAGACAAATCATAGTTCCAGGAGAGGATTATATAGGCAGGATAGCTAGCTGGCAAAGTAGAAGTTTGGTGCTTGTGGTGACTATTTTTGCT
This sequence comes from Uropsilus gracilis, assembly GCA_004024945.1. Lineage (NCBI taxonomy): Eukaryota > Metazoa > Chordata > Mammalia > Eulipotyphla > Talpidae > Uropsilus > Uropsilus gracilis. Next base: position 29,360 of record PVHY01012999.1, on the reverse strand, counting down.
GCTACTTGGGAGAAAAGAGAGCCTGAGAGAGCTGGGTCTGATGCCTATTGGCTTCCTATGGCCATCTGGGATTGCCTAGATGCAGCCATGTGTGAACTGTAATTTTTTGATTCATGAGCCAATAAAAGCACTCCTTTGAAATAACTATCTTGAAAAGAGCTTTCTGTCTCTCCCGACCCAAAGACTTCCAACTAATTAAAGTTCTCAGGTAAAGCTGCTGACTTGGGAAATTGTGGCACCTAAGCGTAGTTGGACTGTTAGGTTTGAGGGTGTAAAGAGGAGATGAGTAAATCAAGCTCCTGGGAGGAATCCCCACTGTATTTCCAGCATCTACGAACTTGTCTCGGTGTCCAACAGGAGCTTAAAGAAAGTGGTGCTAAATAAGTGACCAACATGGCTGGGAGTCAACTGAAGGAAGGTAGAAGAGTCAATATAATGAGCCTGTGTGTGTAGGGACCCATGTCTGCCACAGTGATGGAAGGCGGTCAGGAGAGAAAGATATCTCAGTGTTGCCAGGAAGTCTCGAGGTACGAAGCAAACAAGAGCATCCCAGGGATGTGTGAGACAAGTTCTGGTCAGGGAGAGACTAGGAAGTTTCTGCTTATCAATCATTTCACTGGGAAGGGACACCACAGATTTTCTGTTTAACTGCAAGATACCTATCCATATCCCCTCATCTGTTTTTTTATTTGTCCAGCCTGGGTCACATGAGCTTAGCCTATTCCTTAAGAACCTTGAACCTTTCATTCTCCCCAGGAATGGCAGCCTATTACACAACTCACAGATTTCAGTCTCTGCACTCTGTTATACTTAGTATATGGGCCATAGCTTAGCATCTGATTGTATGTCCTTGCATCAAATGCTCTGGTTCTTATGGGATTAATTTCATCTTCTCATAAAAACTGAAAGTTGTTTGAAAAGTGGACCTTTGTTCCCATTGCATAGATGCTGTCCACCCACCTCCTCCACATGGTCAGATGGTCCACTTAGTAGGCCTTCAGTAACCCCTAATATCCACTAATTAACAGCCCACTCCCAACAGCCAAGCTGTGAACAAATATAATGAAGCTTAAATTTAGACATCCAACTGTTTAACTCTCCCTTCAATCTCCCTACTTATCTTTAGAGTTTTCCTTCCCATACAAAGATCATTCGAGAATCTTGAGATATTTATTTAATCCTTAATTATGTACTCACAAATTACAGAAGAGAACCTAGATTATAGTTTTAATTTTACTGTTTTCCTTGTTTTCACAACCAGCATGATAAAATTTTTACTGCAAAGTGATATGTAACCATCCTGAATCTAAATACCAAATCAAGATGTGACTCTTCTGCTCAGTTACAGGATTAGACTCAAATTATTTGTACAAGAGTACAATTCAGAAGAGCTTAGATTTGGATACTAGGACAATCTTTGTTAGTGTATTTTAATCAGAAAATAAACCAAGGACCCAGTCAATATAATGGAATGAATATGGAAGTGGAATGAATAGGGATACGGATATGAATATGGAGTAGATATGAAAATGGAATGGAGTGAATATGGAAGTGAGAAATAAAAATACTTCATTAAAACTATTTGGGCAAATTCATTGGCACTCATCAGTCATTTTTGAGCTTACACACAGAGTACACAGTACTCACAGAGCACTGAGCAGGCTACACATAGGCCTGCTATAAATATTGGCCGTGATTATTATTAGGTCCTAAGAAAAACAACATCTCTTTCTCAGGAAAGATTCAGCCTATTGAAAAAGGTCAGGAACCTAGCTGAGGTCAAATTTCTGTTAAGCAGAGTTCCAGGTTTCTATGAAGCTGGACACTCCAGAGCCTCACCCATTAGGCTGCACACATCAGGAGACTCCAGAGTCAGCTACAGGATGACTTCTGTGCCCTTTGGGAGGATTCAGATTCAGAAGCAGTGAGAGAAACCATACAACAATGAGAAGGCTGAGAAGGGAGGGAGGTGTGAAAGCTACTGGGAATCTAGAAAATTATTTTATGGAGGAAAGGGCACTCAAGTAGAATGGGCCAGTAACATTAGCATAGAAAGGGAGGGTATTTTTGTTGTTGTTGTTGTTGTTGTTGTTATTTTTACTTAAGATCTGAGAAATTGATCTTAAAAAATAGGCAAAAATGACTAAGTAGTGAGAAAGAGGTTGAAAGTTTCTGGGAGATGGTAATTCTACCCCCAAGCATCTGTTCAAAAGAGTCAAAAATACTAATTTGAAAGGAAACTTATACTCACATGTTTATTGCAGCACTGTATCCTTACTATAGCTAAACTATGCACACAGCCTAAATGTCCCTGAGCAGATGAGAGAATCAAAAAGAAGTGCCTATACACAATGGAATACTACCCAGCAATCAAAAAAGACAAACTCATGCCATTTACAGCAACATGGATGGTGCTTTAAAGAACAATGCTAAGTGAAGTCAGAAAAAGATAGATGCTGATTGTATCACTAATACATGAAGTATAAAATAACTATCTTAAAAGTTAGATAAAGACAAGCTAAAAAACTAAACCTTGATAACGGACTACAGAACCAAAACTCCAAGGTGTGGTGGGAGGAGGAGGAAAAAGGAGTCAGAACAAAGAGGGAAGGAAGCACATTGGTCTTTGGTGATGGAATATGGGTGAGTAGATAATGAGACATTGAGGTGATATCTCATAGGGATACCCTATGAGATGATATGAGGTGATATTTCATAGGGATACCCCACTATTACCTCAGTTAAGCATAAATAACACTATCTGAAGTTTAAACAAAAGGAAGTTTCTGAGAGAAAGGATGGTTGAAGAGTTGCACATCAAGACCCCCAAGAAATCAATTGGGGGAAATACTAGAACCAAATACAGACTCGTAGTGCAGATATAAGAACAAAACAAGAAGGGTGAAAACAAATGAGCAAAGCAGGACCTTTGGAGGGAATGCAAAAGTGAAGAACCAGTCAACGGAGAGCCGGCCTGCATGGAAGGGAGTTAGCCCCAGTGGGGGGGGGTGCACAGTAGGGGTGTGGGGATGTTCCAGAGTGGCAGTTCCAGATGCCTTTGATATACCAGAGAAGGCAGACTGTCAGCAGGGGCAGAAGTGACAGGAGGACAGGGAGTAGGGTAACAGGGGTCTGTATGAAGGTGGAAAAAAGATAATATCCCAGAGCCAAGCAGAAAGAAGCCCAAACAGAACAGACAAATGAAGATCAGACACTGAGGGAAAAACAAAGATTTGTTGAGGAGGAATCATGGGGAGCGAGGCTGCAGGGGCAACCCCGTAAAACCCCCAGAAATGACTAAAGACAAGAGCCTGCTCCCACACCACCAGTCCTGCTTTGCGTCATGACACGGCGTTGGCAGCCAAGCCCAGGGCAGGGTGAGATGACACTACTAAGGTTGGTATCTCAGTCTAGGCCACATTGGACTTCAGTGTTTAGCCCTGAAAGCTGAAGGACCTTGGGCAAGACAGTCACCAACACCCTCGCCAGCTCCTGGAGTGGGAGGCAACCTCAGGAAGGTGTGACCTCACCACCACCACTTCTTTATAACCAGTAGCATGTAACTGGACATCAATGAGACCCTGTCAGCTCACCAAGTTGGAGAGAGAGCCTGGTTACAGCAAACACAGCATCTCTGCTGACTTGGCACATCCAGCTCAAATACTTCTGATAGATTCCAGGCAGAGGGGACCATAGGAAACACTTGGCTTTTTGTGCTGTTAAAGCAGTAATCAGTCCTACAGAAATCAACTTTATTTCTCCTCATTTTTCTCAATTATTTTACTTTTTTGCCCATCACAGCAGAAAGAGTGGATATATCAAAAATAGCAAAAACTGCCACTTAACAGAAAACCGTACAACATGCCAGGTATGGTGTTCAAGTGCTCTATAAATGAACTATAGCAACAACTCTTTAAAGCAGCTGTACAGATAAACCAGGCACACAGTTTGACTCGATTCACATAGTAGCAAGTACCTGCCCCTCTCCATCAAGACCTTCACTAACTTCCCAGACTGACCAGTCCTTTTCCAAAAGGCCTGCACAATAGGATCACAACTGGTTCTGGAGCACCCCCATGGAGGTAGGTGACTCCATCAGAACTTATCTGGCCTGGCAGACTCACCATGACCTCACTTGGATACCTACAGTCCAGGCTTGCTATGAGGAAGCCTGCCAAAGGAAGCCTATAAAGTAAGTCTCCCAGTTTGACTTAGCAGCCCAGTGGTAATATGGAAAGTAGGTTCTTTTTAAGACCATGTTCTGCAGTCCCGCATAGAGAACAAGCCCCCGGCTGTGTTCACCCCTTCCAAGGCACTATTGCACTGGTGCCTGCGTCTCATGCTCACCCAACAGCTCCAGGGACCACAAAGGAGGAAGAAAGCACATCACTTCTTCAAAGAGAGGAAACCCTTTCTTCAGTCTCTCCCACTCCCAACCCTGCATTCTCCTGTTTCACTGGCCAAAATGGGATCACTCATCCAATCCCAGCAAGGGGAACTGAAACACAAATGGTGATTGGCTGAGATCAGTGAGCCACAATTGGAAGGTGTATTTTAATCACCTGTGAGCTTTGATGTTCCCCACCCTGGACCAGGTCGACCACTCTCAGGTGTTTCCTATGCACAGCTAAGGGGGAGACTGCTGTTAGGACTGAACAAGATTCACCACCTGGTGCTGTTGATGCTATGCCAGTTTCTGCCAGCAAGAAAGAAGTGATGGAGATGGTACTGGGAAGATGGTACTGGAAAGTCCTTTGGCAGAACTCAAAGGGTGTGCAGCATAATACAGCAAAGTATCTATGGAAAGGAAAGAAGATTGGAGGGAAAGCCAAGAGAGAAAAAAAGTTCAGACTGTGAGCATGCAGTGTCTACCTTGGAGGTATCACAGAGTGGTTTTTTAATCCTGTGCTCCTTCGGGAACTCAGACAACCCTTCACCTGCTCCTGCCCAGCCCAGTGTCACCACAGCAGTGTGTTTGTCCCTCCTACATCCAAAATACCCAAACATTACAGAAAGGTTGGTGGGTCAGGGGAGAATGATAGACATGACAAGAGCAATGGGACAGTGGCTCCAGGAGAACATTCCTGGGGAGAAGAAAGTCACTAAAAAACTCCTCATTTTGAATTTTTCCTGTGGCCAAACTCTACCTCTAATCTCCTAGGAAACACCATCCAACCATACGCACTATAAAGTCTAACTAGGACAAATGCCTCTGCTGGTTCATAGAAAAAGTCCTGAGGAAATTATTATTTGAGAGATGTCTCCCTATGGGTGTCCTACTTCTTTTCTCAGTCCCACTTATTGACAAATATCAGTGCTATTCACCTTGGCTGACCACTGGGATCAAATGTAAGTTTCAAAAACTGTTGCTCAGGCTGATTCCAAGACCATTAAGTTAGAATCTCTAGGGGCCAGTCACAGTCTTCCAAAGTTTTAACAGTTCCCCAGGTGATTCCAGTGTGGAGCCAAAGGTGAGCACCAATACTCTATATTCCAAACCCAAGTAAACTCAAGAATTGTTTCATTTTTCACATGAGAATCGCCACTGATGAATCATGCAGTTTTTAACCATCCGAAGAGTTAGGTTTGTAAGACCAGATAGAGAGTTGTAAACCCCAGGACCAATTTGGACAAGGTTACCTCTTTTCAAGATGGTGCTGGCAGCTACCGACCTGACACAGGCTAGAGAGAATGAGGCAAAAGAAAGAAATCTGCGGTCTACCTGCCTCAGACACCCACAAAAGGTCACTAGCTAAAATCTGACATCTCTTAGTAGGGAAGTACAAAGGGAAAATTACTTTGCATGGAGGATGAAAGGAGAAGGGAGAAAAACGCCACCAGCAATGACCCAGAAATTTACAATAATTGAATCCATTAGTTGTGACCCTTTATTATTTGTAATGCCAATTGGAATGTTTCCAGGGTGCCAGGCCACCCCCTGAAGCAACCAGGGTCATGCAGGGAGCAGAGGATGCTCAGTTGGTGACACCGGGAGTCAAACTCTTGGAGTCAATGAGTTTAATCAGCAAATGAACTAACATTGATACTTTCCCTACAGCACAGATACTATTTTTTTCTGGGAGAAACTCCCACCTTAGTCGTGTCTGATCAGTCAGCAGGATAAATGTGTTCCTGACAGGTTGGGCTTCTCATTTCCTCAAGACAATGGAATTTTTTTCAGGTAAATGAGCTCCTTTAGGGTACTGGGGGGATGAGCTACAGCTGGAGTTCTGACACTTTACTGCCTATTAGAATCCTGGGGGAGCTTTTCCAGATGCTGAGGTGGTTGCTAGGCCACCTTCCCTACCCCAACTACAACAGTATATCTGGGGGAAGGGATGTGGGCTCCGGTGATGCCAATGTGCAGCCAAGCTTGAGAATCAAGAAACTATAGGAAGCAAGCTATTAGGGTCCGTGGGGAGTTTTTGAAACTACTAGTCACACAGTCCCACTTCCAGAGGTCATTGTCTTACTGGCCTGGGGTAAGATCTGCATGTTGCCATGTGAAAGGTAGGGCCCTGACAGGCATCCAGGCTTGACAAGTACCGAGTGCAGCAGTGGCGGCTGGTCACAGCCAGATGGCAGTCACCCATTCCATGACTGGTGGGAACTCCTGGGGAACTTGGGAACAGAATCCAGCCCTGTATGGCATGAGGGTTGGAGCAGTTTGCATCTTGGACAAAGAGCCAGGTCTGTGCACCTGCAGAGAGCCTTGAGAAATGGTGGTGGGGGAAGAAAAGGGAGATCAGAAAGGACTGGCAAATCAGAAAGTGCCTTTGATGGCCCCCAGAGATATATACAGCTGGCAATTGAGGCAAGGCCAACCGTAAAAGGTCTCATATTACATACGCAGAAGTCACACATAACACAGCAAGGAGTTTTTCCAAAGCAATGAAAGATCTCTAAAGGGTTTTTGAGCAAGAACCAAGCATAATCCAATTAGAGGTTTAAGAAAAACATGCTAGCAGTGTGGTGCAGGAAGTTGAGAGGGAAGCGACATAAAAGCTGTAATCTTGACTGCACGTGGAATAACCTGGGTCCCGCCTCCTGCCATTTTAATGTAGCTGGCTTGGAGTGTGTCCCAAACATTAGGATTATTGGATTACCCCAAAGATTTTAGTGGGGGGCAGGGGTAAGAAAACCACAGGTAATTGCAGAAAGGCTAGGTAGAGCCAAAAGCAGTGATAGAGTATGAAATGGAGGAACCTCATGCTAAGACAGCAGGGAATGAACAGAAGACAGGACCACTGCTGATGGCAGGCAAAGCAAGCAGATGAGTCAGGATCAATTCCCAAGTCTGTGTAAAGGAGAGAATACTGGTAGTATTCAGGTGGAGTGTACCTCAGAAGGCAAAGCTGTTCTAGGAGAAAAGAGGAAGCATCAGTTTGGGAAAAGTGAAACCCTGATATAGATAAGAGCTCCATCCTTGTCAATAGCATAGAAAGAGGGGTTCGAGTCTCCATTGCAGGTAATCAACCTTCCCATAGGAGGTTCTTCAGGAGAAAATAAAGCTGAGGCCCAAAACCTGGGAAGTAGTAAATGGTAATGATAGGCACAAAAGAGAAATGGAAATGTGTCTGAGAATGGCCAAAGGAAAACAGGGGATGGACAGATCTTCAGAGCCACGAGGAGACGCAGCTTCAAGACACATGGGAGCAACACTGGTATGGTGTAAAAAGCAACATCACCAGAACTGGAGTTCGTGGGTTGGGCAACAGGAAGGCCAAAGTTAACATCATACAAGCCGTTTCAGTGGAGTGAGGAAGGATACATCCGGTGGTTATGGCTTGCAGAAAATAGATGAACTGAAGGAGTGAAATTACAAGAGTGGACTTGCTTTTTCAATAAATCATATTGTGAAGGGGAAAGTGAGAGGTCAGACAGAAGTTAGAGAGGGAGCCAAAGGCCATTTTCTCAATGGGGGCGGTTTACAAAGGAGAACCCTTGAGCTAGTTTACAGTGAGGAAAAAGTGCTGGGGACGGAAGAAGTGGGAGATATGTGACAAAGAGTGATGAGCAGAGGCCCAAAGGAGGGTACAGGGAAGGAGGGATGCCTTCCAAAGCACAGTGGAGCGTTTGAACCTAAAGGAAAGAACATCTCTGCCCAGGAGTGAAGAAGAAGTGGAAAAGAGAGAAAAGAATCAAGCGTGTTCTGAGTAGCAGAGCACTGCACCTCAAGAAAAATCCAATCAATAGCCTGCTTTTTCTCTTCTAGGGGCCCAGACTCTTTCCAGAGCCCGCACAGATAAGCTGTGGGTGGGAGATCAGAAGAGTATTGTAAAGATATGTTTACCTGCTGTTGGGATTGGGAGAGGGAGTCAACTGAGGGTCATAGCACCGAGTGGCAAGAGCATCAACACTATAACCAAAATGAAGATGGGGACAGCAGAAATAGCAGGGAGTAGCAATTTCCCCAAGGTAACAAGGACCTCAAGGGTGAGGTCCTTGCCCTCACCATTCACCCCTCTCGCCATCCCACCCCTATTCTACAGTGCTCTGTCACCTTTCTGTATAATGTGAGCACTCCAGTCAGGAGTTGGCCCATCACCCAAGAACTTGTTATAAATTTATTATCTCGGCTATTACCCAAACCTGTAACAAGATCTCCAGGTGACTGGAATGCACATTACCATTTGACAGTCTCTGCTCAGGTCTTCTGCAACTAGTTCTTGTTTTCTGAATGTGGTTTTCTCTGCTTAGAATACTGGCCTCTTACATCAAGTCAATTCTACTCCTCCTTTAAGACGATGTCAATGTTACCTCCTCTCTGACTCTCCCTGAGACCCAAAGAAAAACTGTAACGGCCTTGAGTGTTCCCATAAACTTCATCTACGTGCCACCACATTGCTTTCCTTGATCCCCAGCACCCAATGTGGTTCCCAGTATTAAGTCAGCACTCCTTAAGGTATCCTGTGTATACCGATGGAAACAAGGACCCTGATTATCACCAGTTCAGTATCCTAACACATCCATTGCAACTATTTCAGGCACATGGGAAACCATGCTTATTTAAAAAAAGTACTATTATAAATTAAGCCACACCTTGCATTTGTCTGATAATATCCAAGAACTTGAGAAGCATCTAGTTTGTTGTTTCCTACAAAAATCCAAAAATCTATGTTTCACGTAAACCATCATATATGCTACATAAACTTAAGGTCTCAGATGCCAACATTGGTCAGGATCTTTTCCTAGGTGGTTATAAAAACTGTAAAATTTAATCCAGAAGGAGAAACACAAATGCCAGACGATTTCATTGATAAGAAGAACATAAAGAAACAAAAGTATAAAACGAACTCTAGAAATCTGACTGTAGAATTGAGGCTGTGAGAGTAGAAGGGAGGGAGCAAGGGGGGTACAGTGGAAAAGTACTGATGTTTCCATGGTGGGGTGGGTGGCAATATACACAAGACATGTTAAACTGTACATATGCAGTATGCACATCAGTCATATACTGTATACAGTCATATACAGTAGTGTAGAGCAATGTCTCCATTAAAACACAATTTTAAAAAGAAAAATATTCCAAATCATTAGAAGTTCCATTGGTTACTTCCCAAGAGTAGAAACCCCAGCTATTTCTTTGAAGGAAATCTCTGTTTTCTAACACAGCAAGGAAGAGCAACTAAATTACAAGCATGAGAAGCCTTTTAATATACTCTGTCAGGTCCTAACTATGAAAATCAAGTCCTTGGTTTGGGGGTTGTTGTATTTTTCCTATCCTTTATGAAACTTGGCACATGGTTGACTGATCAGCTGAAGAAGATGTATTCCCTTCTTTACCTATCATAAAGAAACTGGACCAGGAAATATACTTATTCTGTGGTAATCAGTTGAGTACCCTGATGAATGTTCATTTTCTTCTTCCAGGTCTGCCCCTAGAAGGAACTTTTGGAGTTGCCCTTCCCAAGGCTGGAATTCATGATTGGTCACCACTGTTTACTACTTTCTGAACTTCTAAAAATAACCTGGGAACCCAGGGGTCTCAGAAAACAGAAAGCAGAGAAATCTATCCTCACACAATTTCAAACACATCACCTGACTAATCAGGGTTGGGTCTCAAGAAATAACATCTTTCTTTCCTCCTTCAAAACATCTCCAGGAATACTAATACTTAAGATGTGTCCCCACCACCACTCCACCTCACCCCATCCAGTTCTCAAAATCTGCCACACTCTGTGTGGGAAAGTATCTCCATCTCTGCATCACTCATGTTTCCTTAGTAGAAGTTCAAGAAAAAAATCAGAAGTTAACAGAAAAAAATAAGTTTATTTCATACAAAAATGGAGAATTAGTTAAGAGATCTGGAGTGATGGGACCTTTGGGCCTTAAAACAGGTGGCAGGTGTATGCTCTCTGAGTTCTTTCAAGCACTTTTTGCAGATAATCTCATTTCATCTTTCAAAAGACCTACAAAGCAGTCACTGCTAGTCTCATTTTACAGACCACACAACTGAGGCTTGGAGAAGCTAAGAAAATTGCCCAGAATATAACAGCTACAAAGGCTGCTAGGAATGGACTCCCTCAGGGTTCATGTTCCACCTACCTTGAAAGCTATAATTGTTGGGGTTTTTTCTTATTGCCTATATTGGCATGAGCCCTGTTTCCCTAAGAACACATCCTTTCTGTAACAACAACAAAAAAGAAGCATTATGGGATGCCCTGAAAGAACTTCCTACCAAAAAATCTGATTCCACTTATCTTTCATGGTAATTGAAATTCCCCAATTACTCACTCTTTGGTAGTAAGGCAACTGAAGCTCACTGTTAAGTGACAAAGTTATCCAAAGAAATCCAAATGAGAGCTCATGCAATGTTTATGAAGTGTTCATTTTACCCAAACCCTATGGTGGCTTTGGGGAATACACAGAAAACCTGTGTCCTCAAGAAACTCACAAATTCAACAAGTTCAGATCTAAACAATAGTTCAGTAAGTGGAAGAAACAGGACTAGTTCCATCATAGAGTGAACTGCCAGATGAATTTTCTATGCAATTTCTATAGGACCTCAGATATTATAGCTTCATTCACCTCCTATCAACTCAAAGCATGAATTTCACTAAAGAAGCTCCTGTCACCACCCTGAAGAAACGAGTCTTGAGAGAGAAATTTTCAAAGGGAGAGGTCAGGAAGGACTTTGATGAGGAAGAGTCTTTATGAGCTGAGCTTGTTTCAAACAGAAATGGAGCAGTCATTAGCACTGACTGTACAAAGCAGGAACAGTATACATAGAAGAAGAGAATTTGGGGGGAATCCCATTTTGCATTTGCCTGTGTCATGGAGAGTTGCCTGTATAATTATATCCTGTCCCTTTAGGTACCTCAGAAAGTCTGTAATAGAAAGAAAATCAAGCCTAGTGTTTGACAGCCTTAGCGTACAAAGAACTGATGCCCATCACACACACACACACACACACACACACACACACTCATACTGTGCACTTCACAAGCACCACTGTGAGCCATATATCACATCTGCCTTACAGCCAGTCTTCAAGATGGCCTCTGGATCCCTCCTGGAAATCATGCCATTAGTTCAGTCTCCTTCAATGTCGAGTCTCCGCTGAGCAGTGTCACCAACAGAGTGCTCAGAAATGCTAATATGTGCTTTCAAAGCTGGCTCATAAAAGGCACTACAGTTTCCATCGAGGTCTCTGGGTCAATAGCTCTGGCAATGAGGAGAGTCAAGTCCATGGGAGTAGAAGTGAAATTCTCCAATCACCAACACCAATGTGTTAGCCACCCGGGAGAGGCCCTTTGAAGTGGATTTCAGTCCTCACCAGGCCTTCAGATGATCATGGCACAGTTGACGTTGAACAGGTATCTCCTGAGACATCTGGGTCAGCACCACCACATCAGTCCTCCTGAATCCCTGATCCACAGAAACTGTGGACTTTGAGGTGCTATGTTTTGGATAATTTATTACATAGCAGTAGAATAACTAATACACAACACACTAAAAGAATCTGAAGGCAGATCCAGGCTGGGGGGAAGGGGAGAGAGGAAAAGCAAGGTGGGGGGGGAGTTTTTGAATGGCACAAAGTTGTATGAAACAAGGTATTTTCCCAAAAGAAATGTACTGTTAATTGAGAAATAAGACATACAGGCATTAAAAGTAAAATATTTAAAATATTATTAAAAGTTCTCATGAGTCCAGAGGGAAATGCTTATAAAGATCCTTTGGAAAAATGAGTTAAGCTGAAAAGTGAATTTAACCCCCTTTCAACCCAGAACAGCATTTTAATCTGTCCTTGTTCTAAATATATTTGTTCAGTTTTATAAGCAGAGTGAATAGGAAATAACTGCTGCTGATGAGGTAAGGTGTGAACATTGATGACAACCAAGATGCCACCTAGGCAATCGGTGCAGACAAGAAGGGACCCTCTCAGCCGCTGCCACCAACATACCTGGGCAGTGACAAAAACAAATTCTGGTTTCAGGACACTTCAGAATTCCCAACCCCCTCCCTGCCCCACCCCACATTCATTCCTCACCACAGACTCATAACTGTTCCATTTTCCTGCTGAGAAAATGGTCACCAGCTAACATGTGCCAGAGTTGTGAACTGTGACTTATAATCTAGCAAATGACCTTAATGGCACTCTGTCTCCAACAGTGTCTGTTGTCAGTACGTAGAACACCATATGTAGCCAGAATACATGTTCATTGTATAAAACCTAAGAGATGAAAGTGAGAGGTCCCTGTCAGCCACCAGTTATCTACTCCTGAAGTCACGCTACTGCCAGTTGCTGACATGTTCACCTAGAGATATTCTGTTCTGCTGGAGTCATGACACGAGTCTTTTTCCCAAAGGGTAAGGGATGCTAAGTGGCTCCTAGACCCAGGCCACGAGGGCAAGGCCTTCCATGATTAAGGGAAGCAGAAACTGGGGCAGTTACATCCCAGACATTCCTCACTCTCTGGGAAACCATATTCCTGTTTGCTGAGTCAACGAGCACTTTCTGGATTCTTAATGCCAACATTCTCTGTTGCCAGTGCGCTGCCAATCACAAGGGTCCCAGGACCCTGATGACATCAGCTGTAACTCTGCCATGACTGATGTTGCTCTTCTTCACCCATGTCAAGGAATCATCCTCTCTGGGTCAGGTTGCCTGAGACTTTCAGGGAGGGATACAGTCAAGGTCTATTGTTACCAGAAGACAATGTCGAAGATAAGCCAAGTGGCCTGGGTTCAGGTTCCAGGTCTATGAACTTAAGCTAAATCAGTGCAGCTTTCAACCTTGTGTTGGGCCTGGCCTGGGCACAGCTGGTAAGGATAGCTGTGCCCTGTGCCCTATACCACATGAGCTGAGGTCTTCAGGGCCCACATCACTCAGCACTGGGAAGGTCTTCTCACTTCATTTCACCTGTGGATTAAGCAGGAGATGGGGGGGTGGGGACCATGTTCCCGTGACTCCCCTGCCATTTCTCCCTTCTTTGCAGAGAACTTGATGTGTAGTAAATGCTCCTGCAAGACTTTCTAGAAGTCGTTCTGCATACATCCAAGTTTTCTTCCTGAGGTCAAGACTCCCTGTTTTAAATTGTAACTTAACTTGCTCTAGATCTTCACAGCATTTATTATCTTTTAACCTGTTATATACTTCACTTATGCTTATTGACTGACTCCTTCTGGTGGTTAACCTTATGTGTTAGCTTGAATAGGACATGGTACCCACATATTTGCTTAAGCACAAGTCTATATGTTGCTGGAAAGATATTTTTAAATAATTTTAGCATTTACATCGGTCATCTTTGAACAAAGCAAATTCCCCTCTAAAATTTAGTTGGGCCTCATATAATTAGTTGAAAACTTTTGAAGAAAATGGTTGCATCTGAGAGCACTGTGCCTCCAAGTGGCCTTTAGACTTGAATTCTAACATAGGTCTCCGGCCTGCTCTACAGATTTCATACTTGACAAACCCCACAACCGTGGGAACCAACATCTCTCTTTCCCTCTCTCCCTCACTCCCTCTCCCATTCTCTCCCCTTCTCCCTCTCTCCCTCTCTTTCCCCCTCTCTCCCTTCCTCTCTCTCTCCCCTCTCTGTTCTCTCCCTCTCTCCCCCTCTATCCCCTCTTTCTCTCCCTCTCACTTTCCTTCTCCCCGTCTTCCTGTTTCTCTATAGAAACCTGACCGATATTGTCCCCTAGTCCTACATACCTAAATGTAAACACAAGGGCAAGATTACTGCTTTTCTGCCTTTTCTTTTTAAAATTTTACAGTGGTGAGAACATAAGACGGGATTATCTCTTGGAGTGTACGGTGTCACTGCTCACTGAGAACCCACTGTTTTTCAGCAGAGTTCCAGAACTTACTCATCTTACTTCACTGAAGTGTTATGCCTGTTAGAGTAACTCCCCATTTCTCCCAACTCCAGGCAGCCAATATTCTCCTTTTCTATGGATTTGACTATTTGAGATACGTCATGTAAGTGGAGTCACGACGTATATGTCTTTCTGTGACCAGCTTATTTCACCTGGTGCAATGTCCTCAAGATTCATATAGGTTCTCTCTTTTTTTAGGCCTTAATAATATTCCATTATGTGTATGTACCTCATTTTCTTTATCCATTCATCTGTCCTAAATGTTTTTCTTATTTTTTCATTGATGTGATCCATGTGCCTATAAGAACATCTATCACAAAATTTTGCTCAAATATTTGTTGAGCAAATTCTGAAAACCATAAAAAGATTTAACAGACTTCTAGGCAAAAGTAATATTTGAAAATGATATATTTTATATTGTGAGAATTTAGAACTCTAGTATTTACTTTTAATGAACTTTTCATAAAATTTCCCCTTTTACTTAGGTTTAGAAGCTTAATGTCTGTTTATAAAGCAGGTAAAATGTGTTCTAAACATTTATTGTTTCCCCAGATTCAGCTCTATAAATGCCTGGCAATGGAATTGTTTTTTCATCCTCAGATAAGCCTTGGTACAAAATAATCTTTCACCAAAAGAATGAAAGGATTACAGAATCAGACACTAAGAAATTTTCCACTATCCATCCTTGCAATAAGTTGTATGTTACAGCATCACATACACAAGAGACCTTGACCATTTAGAATCATACAGAACACTTACAGCTACTGCCCTCTTCTTCCTCGGCATTAGAAGATCCTGACTATATGCTCAGCTATAGGGAATAACTCATGATTGATCTAAGTCTAGTAAGTCCATCCTGTTCCGCACTTTTCCAACATCTTTGCATCACAGATCAATTTTGACCAATGAGATACCACAAAATTTCTTGGACACTAGTATGAAAGGATTAAGTGCTGACCAAGTACATCAAAGCAGCCCAGTTTAACCAGATTATGCATGTTTTCTGAATGAAAATGCTGCTCGGAGTGATGGAATCATCACTGATAGGTTAATCAGCATAAATTCAAATTCTAACTATTACCAATAATCTTATCTTGGTAAAAACCACTATTTTTCTATGGGCTTCATTTCTCATCTAAATAATGGAATTAGTGGGTAATCCTGGGACCCCCTTCAGACTTGGTATTCTCTATACTGTGAATTGAAATTAATTATCTTTAAAACTCTCAAAATTCTTCTTGGTTCCTCATTTGCTAGCTGCTTGCCACCCACAGCACTTGACATTCTAATGGTTTGTGAAAGTCTGAAAGGACAAATATACCCATGTTGGCTCATAAGCATATCCTGTCTTTTCTAAGGGCATTAGAACAAAAGTAGTGACAGTTTCATGGAAACCACAAATGCAAGGCAGATCCCAGATGTATTTTCACCAGGAGGAAGATACCTCACAGAGCATAGATCTTCATCAGTTTACAATGGAGTTATGTCCTGACCCACCCAAGATAAGTTGTAAATATCAATAAGTTGACCTCCCTAACACGTCAAGCATCATAGCTTAGCCAAGGCTGCCTTCAGTGTGCTCAGAACATTTATAGCCACCTATAGTTAGGCAAAGTCATCTAACTCAAAGACTATGATAAATTAAAGTGTTATATATCTCATAATTTATTAATTATTTTATTTATTAAATAAATACATCTATTAACTAATTAAATTTATATTATTAACTTAAGCATATTTGTTAAACTTTAGTTATTATATTTATTAAACACTGTACTGAAAGTAAAAAAAATACTATACTGAAAGTACAGAATACCCTACTTCAAAATTCAAACTGTCATTTCTACTGAATGTGTATTGCTTTTACACCATCATAAAGTCAAGAAATTGTCAGCTGAACACTTACAGTTGGGGCTGTGTGGTAGTGTTGGGTAGTCAAAGACTCAGGCCTGCCATTTTCTGGAACTACTGAACAATTCAACATATCTCTCCTTTTCATGTTAGCTAGTTATCAATTTTCTCTTTTTAAAATTAGCACAATCCTTCTGTGCTTTTGTCCTTGATTTTTCACTAAAGGAAGATTCAAATATCTATAATAAATGGTTCTCTCAGAGCTTCACTCCATTATGTTGCTTGCATATTCATTATTGTCTAGGCCACAGTGCCTTATTATCTCACGCTTGAACTGGTTCTGTGCTGCATGATGAATTCTGAACTAGACAACTGAAGAACTTGGTAGATTTGTAGGCGGGTACCCTCCTGTCTTCCTTTGCTCTCCCTTGCCAACTCACACAGACGCATACGGTGTACAAGGACAATCAAAGCCACAGTACAGAGAGGAGTTGTCATGCTAGGCACCATGACCAACTCATCATAGATCAAAGGAGTAAGTACCTCTTTGGTATCTGGTCAAGTGGAAGCCCATGGTCAAGTAGAAGACCCAGACTGCTGGGCTTACTGCTATCCTAGTGTTTTAGGGCAGTGTAAACACAGGGACAGAGAACCAAAAGTCCTGGGGAGAGCTCCTTTCCTGAATATGGGAAGGAGTGGTAGGAACAAATTTGGGCAGCCCGTTTCACCTCAAGGAAGCCCATTATTCAGACAATTTGGACAGTGCAGACTGGAAAAAGTCCAGGTGTGCTTATAGACAGATGACTGTTAATGCTCTAACCCCACTCTCCTGACCTGCCGCTGGTCCTCTTATCATTATTCTCTCCATTCTTCTACCTGTTCTCATTCCTTCAGTAGTCTCAGGGCAGGTATACAGCACAACGAGATTTCCCTTTTCTTTCTACATCCATTTCCTTGCCTCTTGATTCATCTCTTTAAGTATCAATGAAGAAATAATATGGTAGGTACAAAGAATCAGAACTGGGGAAAGGCTATTTGGTTAGATGGTGATAGGTCATAGAACCATGCAGGTTTTCATAATCCAGGTGGCCTTACTTATCCTACTAGGAATCCAGCAAAGCATCTGACCATATAGGGAAGAAAATAGACTGTACAAAACCAAGGATAAAGAGGGAAAGTAAGAGAAACATCTAATACATGAGAAAGTATCTGAATAAAGTTTGGAGACACTATGGCATCACTTGGTAGGATTCCAATACAGTTTCAATCCACATGTTCTGACAGCCCCAGTGGGTGACAGGCAGGGCTTAGACTCTGGCGAATGAAGGACTAAGTGATATTACTGACCCCACTGGCAGTGGGAATGATTGGCTAGTGGAGCATCTCCAGCAGCCCTACCAAAGCTGGCTGGGAATCTTAATGCAAACCTCACCTATCATCTATGACCCAGGGGAAGGACCAAGGGCCTGGCAGTTCACCTGCTGTAAGTATCCCTCCTCTGCTTGACTGTGCCCAAATGATACCATCTTTAGTTCTCCTTCCAGAGAAACACTGTTGTCTCATTGGTTCTCCTGTCAGAGACACAAGTCACCTAGAGAGAAAATTATAGCATCATTGCTTACATGATCAGCAGCTGCATGTAGAAGACTGGCTGAATAAGCTGCTCCAGCTGCCTGATGCAGTAATTAGAATTTCCTGCTTGTAAAATGTAATTCTGAACACATTACCTTGAGTCAAGAAGGAAGAAAAGGCAAGAGGGACAATCTCTAAAGGAAGCAACAGAGCCTCTGTTCATCTCAGATTTGAAAGGTAAAGGTGAAAAGACATGTGAGAGAGGGTGAGTTTTAAAAAGATGTCAACATCATGTAATAGTTGCATTCACAAAAAAGCCCAGAATTCCTGGATGCTAATGAGAAATGAAGAAGACAGCAAAGGAAGTCTTTAAGTGATATTTAGAGCAAATAGAACAGAGGGACAGACCTGTTAATTGGTATAAGTGTGGCAAAATTAATAGGAAACTAAAAGAGTCAAAATTTCAACTGGGCATCTATCTTCTCTAGCAATGAGAAGAGCATGCAAATTAAACAGGAGAGAGAGCCAGGATCCTAGAAAATACCTGACATTCTCACCAAGTCAGCAAACAGTAGGAAATTACCAAGCTCTAACTATGTAGCTCTGTTTGTCAGATTAGGAAAATTCCATCTAGGGTATAGATAACAAATATTAAAAAAAAAAAACTCCAGTGCATCTCTTAGTAGTTCCTAAGGGCTTCTGGAGAAGTCAGGAGAAAAAAAGTTGAGCAAAAGACACAATTTTGTAAAGAAGGGATGTCCAATTCAGAGTGTGTAGGCAGTTCTTCCTGATATGACACCTTATAAACCTAAAACAGACTACTAGTCAGGTTGTTTGTGAGCATCACAAAGGACATACTTATTTCTGGTATCAATATAAATAATGAAAAATAAGTCATGTTCTGGGCCATTTGGTACATGAGTTTCTTAGGGTGACTATTTTCAAAAGTCATTCTGGATCTCTTAATGAAGGAAATATTCATGGTCAAAGTGAGATGAGAAGACAGTCAGGTGGGAGTTTGATCTGATTGTTTTTCACTCATGTAGTAAAACAGAATTTTTTTCTGGAAGTCCATGCATGGAGGGACAAAACTTGGCAAAAGCACAATCTTAATCAACAGAGGTGAAGTCCCAGAGAACACTCACCATGTAAAATCTCCAAATGTGACAAGTTCTAGGCACTTGAGATGCGTAAGAGTTTGCCCCAAGTCAAAGATATTGGTGTTTGAGAGTCTCACAAATAGGCATTACAGCCTCTTGCCTATTTCTGTACATGGCAATCTAATCTCCACTAAAAGGGGAAAATATTGACGCCTGCATGAGAAAAGTTCCCAGTGTAGCTTGGGATATGAAGGTATTCTAGACATGACTGTCAAGAAGAAACTTTGGCTGCCCTGAGACTTGACAAAAGAGAATTTCAGAAGAAAAAAGTACCCGACTTGAGAGTGATGACATAGAGAAAGGGCAGAACACCACATGTTCAAGGAAGAGTGAACAGCCTCCAGAGTGAACAGTTTCCATAATAAAGAATGCAATTTCATTCATTCATCCATTCATTACATCACCTATTTAATGGCAGGACATTATGTACCAGTTTCACAGGGACAACTGAGATATTCTGCCTTAGGTTTCGTTACATTTACATTCTTAGCAATGATTACATAATCCATGATTTTGTTCTCAGGATTATCTTTTAAAATAAAGTGCATGATATATACAAAGATAAATATTTCATAAATGGAAATTGTAAGGCATTGATCTAATGCCTAGAACTTACCACCCAATCCAAGACTAGAACATCACCAGTGACTATAATTCTACTTTCATATGATCCACTGTTTAACTATAGTTGAGACAATTGATAAATGACAGTGATTCACTGGGGAACCTGACCCAGTCAGGGGTCAGCAAAGGTTCCCCAAGTCATATGTGTTGAGATGTATAGGCAGGAGGGAATACTGGAATACAACCAGCATGGGATTTAGATCACATGTTAATGTAAATATGGAAACAACAACAATAATAACAGTAAAAAATTATGGTATGATGTCATGGGGGTTGACTTACTATATGTTCTGCCAAACACTGCACACCTCTAATTGATCATCACAATAAACCGTACAGATCTTTTCCTATATTGAAATTGAGGAAACTAAGACTTAGCAAGGTTAAATAATATATGCAAGGTCACAGAGTTGGTAATTTGAGGAACTGGCAGGTGGCAAGATAGTGTAAGAAATGAGACAAATTACACTTGCTGGATTAGCAGAGTTAAATTCCTTTTACTTGACTGTTTTCTAAATGATGTACTTACAAATATATATTTATTTACTACATCTAGTCATTAAACATCTCAAACATGGTGGGACTCTGAGCTTAGAAAAAAAGAGAGTCTAACTCCCAGGGCAGATGGACCTTCAGCTAAATTTATAGCCAATTAGTTCAGAGAGCCAATAATATTTCCTCTTATGGAAAATTGGATTCATTTTCCATCAAAATATTATTTACTAGTGAGACCCCAAGTGGAATGTTCCAGAAGACCTTTAGCAATTGTGCACTGCATGTTATTTAAACTAAAAACAATGCTTTGAAAAATTGCACTTCAGCACAAGCTGCAGAGAACATACCAAATGGAATTGGCCAGCTGAAAAGGAGACATGATGATTGAAATATTTTCCAGACTATTACATCCTTGAAGGGGTTTAAACAGTGAGGAGGAGAAAGACAGGAAAGGGGAGGAGGATGATTTAGGGTATTTCATTTAAGAACAACAGGATTAAATTAACCTTGGGAGGGGCAGATAATGGCATAGGGAGGTGGGGAGAAATATTATGCAAGATGCAAGAAGCTTCCCAAAGGAGAAGTATGCTGGGCTGCAGAATTTTCCAGCCCAGCAAAGCAAGCAAAGTCATCTATCATTAAAGTCATTTACAAGCCAACTTGACAAATGACTGAGAAAAATATATTATGGACAACATTTCTAGTCTTAAGAATGGACAAACTAATAGGTGTTTCTATGCTTAAGTTGGAAAAAAAACTGACTATTCTTTGAGATGACTAGTCTTCTTACATTTTTTCTACCTCATTTCCTCAACTTTAAAATGGATATCAACAAATAAGTAACCCAATTTAGTATGTGGCTGTCATATCAATCATAGCTCTAATAAAATACCAGCCCCAAGAAGATAGGTTGCATTATTGTTTTTAAATGTCTATTAGCTGTCGTATTAATAAAGCTGACTTCTTAATCCTAGATTACTTACAATTTTCAGTCAGGCTGCAGAAATTCTAAATTACATAAAACAGCAAAAAGATTAAAACGAAATTTCCAGAATTAAAACTCAACAGAACTAAACAGTTATCGACCTCTCAGCAAACTGAGAAAAATCAAAGGTTTGCTGGTGAGGGAAAGACTGGGTGTGATATGCGCAGCATTGCCAGCTCTGGAAATCATCTATAACTTCCCTTGGCCATCCTCATCACTTCGCTGTTTCAGAAACAATGCTAAGTGCCTGCTTCACATGACCAGAATTAATGTTTGTGAGTTTCTGCCTCCTGATGGACAGATGGAACCCATTTTGTCCAGAACCCAAGGACAGGCCATTTGTAAATTCCGGTTACTTTTCAAGTCCATTTCCTCTCATGTCTCACTTAAAACAGCACTCTCCCCAAAGGACTTTGTTAGGAGACAATTCCATCTGAGCTAATGGAGAAACATTGCTTATAATACAATTAGTGGCAGTCCTCATACTATAACCTCTATGACCCTCCATCAGCATGATTTGCCAGAGGCAGTGGAAAATATGAAACACGTCATCCTGCTGCTCTGAGGATCACTTTAGGAACATATTCCATTTCATTAACATCAACTCGAGCACTAGTGGTTTTTCTTCCCAGAGGAAACAGGGAATCCCTCCTTCCCTCCCCTGCATTTAGTATTTGCATATGATGCCTTTCTTTCTGATGTGAATGCTACCTTTGGGAGACCAACCCACCTCAGCACCTCTAAGGATGGAGGCTCTGTCCAAGGCCCAGAGACCCCCAAGCTGTCAGTCAGTCCTCAGGGCACAGTGCTCACTGAGGTACAGGGTAGGTACCTGGCACAGGGTAGAAGACTTTGGAAGAGCAGGAGGACTGAAGAAAAGAAATTTCAGTTGGGGATGACCATGTGTATGCTGTGCAGGGTGGCAGGAACACAAGGGTAGAGAAGTTCCTTCCACTGCTTACAGGTAGGTTACTGGCCACTGTGGATTCTCAGTACCTTGTCCAGACCAGTCGAATTGGCCCAAGATTTCTGGTCTCACGTCCAGTCTCAACCCATCTCAGAAACCCTTCCAGATATCTGTTTCACTGCCTGATTAGTTTCCGTAGCTACACCAGTCTGGTCTATTTGCACTGGAGTTCTTTTGACAATGAGTAGTTTCTGGCTTTCACTGGGAACTTCTCAGAAATGCTAGTTCTTCAGCCCTGGTCCAGAACTACTGAATGAGAAACTCTAGGTGGGCCCAAAAACCTGTTTCCCAAGCACTCCAGGCAATTCTGACATGCTCACATTTAAGAACAGCTGTGGTAATCTCTTTCATTTTTCTTTTCACATGAAGAACTAACCAAAAATGTCTCTTGGCCCAGTCCCATTAATACTGATGGGAAGCACTAAAGTCTCATATCCACTATTCTTCATGTCCTCTATTGATGCTGATGGATATTCTTTCTCTGAGGCCTTAGTGAGTATGAAGCTCTTAGGAAAACTCAGTCACTTTCTCTTATGTGCTAAGCCTCCCCACCCAGGGACAGTCATCACCACAGAGTCTCACTGTCCTTTGTTATACAGAATAGGGTTCCAGACCAGCCTCATTTGAATCCCCTGAGAGCTGGTTAGAAATACAAAGTCCCAGGACTTGGTCAAGAGCTGTTGATCCAAATTGCAGCCTCATTAAGAATAGAGAACTACTCCTCCAGCATTCGGAGCAGTGTAGGAGAAGAAAAGATTCCTCAGAGTCCATTGGCTCAGAGCAATGAGAATGCCAGAGGGACTAAACACAGTGTCTTTCTCTGTAAGTGCAGATCAAGGTACAGTCCAAACCATTAGATGGCCTTGCTTTTATTGGGGATCAAGTAAAAGATAAGGTACAAAGAAAGCAGGGAATGCATAGATAGGCGGGGGGTGGTTGGGTACAACCTCCTGGAGTCATCAGCAAGGCTAATCTGGGTGATCATAGTTTGTGGGTGAAGAACACAGGATAGACAAGACATTTCTGTAGAGGATGTCGTAGTCAAATGCTATTTGTGCACACGCATACACACACACACACACACACACACTTGCTCACACATACCCATGGATTGCGAGGTGGTTTTATGACAGAGTGGCTCTTACTCAACTCTGGCCTCTGGCCCCTAGGGCAGAAGCAGATAGATTCAGCATTAATATACATTTGGTGAGTGAATGATAAAGGTCACTGAAGGATGTATTTTATAAATAGATGAAGACTAGGATGACTAAGTTCCAGGAATAAATTAGTAGGAGTACACTGCTCCAGGGTACACAGCGGAATCTCAGTTCATGGCTAGGGACCCTTCAAGCATATTACAGTCCCAGTTATACCATCTGGGGGTCTGTGAAGCAGCTGCCTCATATG
This sequence comes from Uropsilus gracilis, assembly GCA_004024945.1. NCBI lineage: Eukaryota > Metazoa > Chordata > Mammalia > Eulipotyphla > Talpidae > Uropsilus > Uropsilus gracilis. The sequence goes on along the minus strand of PVHY01012999.1, from coordinate 5,980 downwards.
GAGTGCCTGGCTGATTTTTCAGCCTTGCTGAAAAAGGGAATGAAGGGTATCAACTTTAAAATGATGGGTATGGGACATAGAGCTCTCCCAGGTTAGAGTCAAGGGGTGTCGGTGCTGAGGAGGTGTCCTCTTGCACACTGCAGAGGACACCAGAACTGAAGTGACCATTGCTAATTATCCATTTTTTCCTGCGTGGTAAATGAGGGGCTAAAATACAACTGGACCCTGCATGATATAGCTCCTAAAACTGTCTTATAAACCATTACAAATCTCCCCTTCCTAGCCTCTCCCCTCCCACTCACCTTGCATCATTCCTATATTAATGACAATAACTTGGTGGCTAAGATCTAATTTAAGGCCAAATAAGAGATCTTACAACAGGTTTACATTTCTCATGAAAGATCAGAGCAGACAGGTGATGCAGGGATTACAGTAGTGTCCCCTATTGTCCAAGCTGGCTGCTAGACTCCAGCACCCTGCTGGGGAAGTAGAGTGAGAAGGATTGGAAGGAAAGGGCATTCTTTAAAGGATGGGCTATTAGCTGCACACATTCAGCTGTCAAGGACTCACTCGTCTCCTTACCAGACTGTAGAAGAAGTTGGGAAATAAAGGAGGAAGAAGACTGGAGGAGGCACATGGAACAGAAAGACACAGAGAAGCAACACTTGCTTCTTGGCCATGGAACGTGTACCAGGAATTTGGAACAAATGATGGAAGGGGGGGAGAGAAAGAAAGAGGTGGGGGCCGGGGATTGACCCACTGACTGACCTGGGATGCTGACAGATGTCTTGACTTGAATTTTGCTCTTTTCCTTCCAGACTTGTCTGGCTCCTCCTGCCCCATCCTATGACTCTCCACCAGGACATGCCCAAGACTTGTGGCAAGCTTTTGAACCTCATTGGCCCTGCTTTGGGATAACTCTGTTTGACTGCACATTTACCCATGAGGAGATGGGTATCTTTGGGTGCTCCATGGGGAAATTTTATATTCTTTCTCTTCTCTTCCTTCCAGCACACAATAATTATATTAAAGTTCCTTCCTATTGAAGGTCTTATAATGCTAGAGTATGTGGCAGAACCTATTTAGAGAAGGTACGTTTAGGGGTTCTGGGGTACCCCCTCATTTTTCCCAGTAACAAGATGGCAGAGATATTTCTGGAGTCCCTGCCTTGCCCTTGGCTTTCACATCTTCCATCCGATTTCTACCCACACCTCTTCCTTCCCCTTCCAGGATGATGATATGCAGCCCTGCTTAATCCTGCATTTTTCACAGAAAGTGCATAACCTTTCTAGCAGAAGGGGTTTTAGAAGCCAGCTATTCTTATCTTCTCATTTTGTAAGAAGGGAAACCAAGACTCACAAAGACTAAAGAAACTGCCAGGGTCTCATGATAACTGCTGGAAAATATAGAATCAAGATCCAGTTGGTCCAGTTACCCCTGGCACAGCCAACTTTCTTTCTACCATGTGCCTTCTCACTCATTACACAGTCCCTCCCATTGCTTGTCTATCAATTGTGATAGTAGCAAGGGCAGTAAATGTTTATTTACTGTCTTGGTGCTTTGCATGTACTGTATCATTGAATCTTCCCTGTTAGGTAATAATAAACTGCCACTGGCCGAAACCCAGAGTGGAAAAAGAACCTGTTCCACTGCTTCTTTCTCCTCCATGGATGACCATGGCAACCAGTGAGATAAAAGTATAAACCCTCTTCCCACACCTCACCCCAATTCACCTTGCCTATTTTTCTTGGGTTACCCCCATTCCTAGCCTTCCCTGGACCCCTGGTTTTTTAATTCACAGAACTGGCTGAACTGATTCATTTTCTTTAGCCTTTAGATTATGTTGAATGTTTTCTATGATGAAGGGGAATGTTATTGGTGTGGATAATAAAAAAAAATGGAATATCAAAATGTGTGTCTTTTGCCCCAGGAATTCAGTACAGGAGGTGAATTTTCCAGCATATCCATTATCCAACTCAGGCTCCGATTTGTTATAGGAAAACCTCAAGCCAGAGAGACAGGCACCTAGGAGGGACTGAAAGGGAGAGTAATTAGAGCAGGGTGGTCACTCTAGAGAGGCCTTGGGCAGATACTCCACGGGAAAAGCCTAGGAAGGGGCTGCTGTTTGAGAGAACATGACCCATAAATTGATCCGTTGGTTTTATAGGGATTTTTTTTTCCTTTCAAAGCCAGCTCATCTGGAGGAAAGAACCCAGCCCCAAACCAATTTCAATTTCACACCACACTCTGAAGTGAAAGGATGTGGGAGCCCCAGTCACTGATCAGCCAGGAAACTGGCAGCTCTCAACTAGCATTTCATAGTGATGGCAGCAAGATTGCCTGTAATAGCACACTTGCCGCTGATGGGCAGCAGCCGAGATAAAATTACAAACCCACAATCTCAGAGGCCAGACAGAGCGGTTTTAATAGGTTGAAATAAAAGCGCTCCTTGGTGAATTTCTCCCAATCCATCAATCTCACTAAGTTTCTGGAGGGTGGTACTTGAGCTCCCAGTTCATAAACATCCACCATGGAGACAGATGGGAACTTCCCCAGGAGGCAGGTGACGGTGTGCAGGCAGGCCAGGTGCCACAAACCTAGCAGTTCATCTCGGCTGCCTTATGAGATGGGGACAGCTGGGCCTTCTCCATCCTGGCATCTGCCTCGCCCAGAGGCCACCCCCTCTCCTTAATGCTCCAGAGTCTAGGGACTCATGCTGCCTTCCTGGTCTCACATGCAACTCCCTGGGGAACCCTGACTATCAGCTTTTGCCAGCTTTAATACTGCACTCCAACCTTGAGTTTCTTGGTTGAATGAAGTTTTCTGTTGTGCTAGAGGAGTTTCTAGCACCATGAGGTGGAGGTACAAGAAATGTGGGGGATGAGGGTGCATGGGAGGCAGAGGAAGAGAAGGCACATGGAACTTCTTGGTCTACCTGTAACAGTGTGATATGGGTAGAATGGGGAGGTTCCAGGTTCCCTGCTCCATCCAAGGGAGAGTGGAGCTGGGAAGGGAGAAGTTACAAAGTAAAAAAGGAAGGAGGGTGAAAGAAGAGACTTGGAAAAGTCACACAGAGCAGAAAGACATGAGGAGCACCAGTGCTTGCTTCTCAGCCTTGAACTTGTTCCAGGGACTTGGGAGACAGTAAAGGAGACACTCGACAGAGACAGAGATGTGGATGAGAGACCACTCGGAGAGGCTGAAAATGGCAGCCTTTATCTCCATTTTGTTTTTGCTTTTTTCTTCCGACCTGTCTGGCCTCTTGTGTCCCTTTCCTGTGGGTCCCCACCAGAAGGTGTCTTAGACTCATAACAAGATTTTGGGCCTCAGTGACCCACTTTGGTCCAACCAGGCTGGGCATATACCCACAGGGGATAGGTAACTTTAATTGCTTCATTTGGAAATTATATTCTGTCTCCTTTATTCTTTCTATTGCACACTGGTCGTGTTAAAGTTCTTTTCTAGTATAGGCTTTGTGTACCAAGAGTATGTTTTTCTTGAAGTGGTGGATAGCAGAACCTATTTGGAGGAGGCTTTGGGGGTACTGGGATGTTCCTCACCCTGCCTGCTATAATAAACCTAACAACAGCTTCCTTTTCCTACACCCATACATACATAAAGAAAACAATCTTTCTTGGGCTTCTCTGGACCACAGATTCCTCCATATAGGCCTGTGAGGGACCTGGAAATCTCGTGTGCCAACTGTATTTTCCAAAAGTGGTGGGGTATCTCCCAGCTCACAAGCTCCCCACAGGTGCTCCTGCTGCTCTCACCAGAAGCTGGGCCCTACTTCCCTCTCACCTTGAATCTGGCAGACCCATGACCACACTGACCAGCAGAATATGAGGGACATAGACGTACTAATCACCACAGCTAAATTATTATGTAGAGAGAAACCAGCTCACCAAGGGCTCCCCTATATGCTGATCCACTGAGCTGTAAGCAAAACAAAGTGGCTACTTTAAGTCATAACTTGTGTTTGGGGGTAGTTTATTAAGCAGCACTAAATAAACAAAATAGGTTCCCTGCCCCAAAATATTTTTCTAAGTCTAACTTATTTGAAAATCCATTAGTCTACCCCATAGTTAAAGCATAAAGTACCTTTGTTAAAGTGTAAATGGTATCTGGAGATACAAGGCCCCAAGCTTATCTTTGTCACATGTTTACCAAGCCCAGTTAATTTAGGGTCTTAGGAACCAGTTGGACCCCAAGAAAATGGAGCACTCTCCCTATACGCCATGGCAAGGAGAGGCAGAAGAGCACACAGGTATTGACTGGGGTGATCAGCAGCCCAAGGTATTTATCCCTGGAGGGTGAAGCCAAGCAGTCAGAGGATGCTAGAGGCACACAGCGCCCCTCTTCCTGGCAACCCAAGCTGTGTTGCTGCCACTAAGAAGAATAGATTGACTCTGGTCTCTGGCTACAGGTTAAGCTGGATCCTACATGCGTTTTAAATATATCAGGGCTGGCCTGCCCATGTAGGAGGAAATCTCTTGCCTGGGAGCCCACAGGAATAAAAATTGGGGGAAGTAGGAGCCCTCCTCAGTGAATCTGTATAGTTCCACAATCCTTGGCTAAAACCTTGGGTACTAGTTGTGTTCAGTAATTTGGAATTGCCTAGATTTTTGAAAAGTGTGAGAGTGCATCTACATGTGCTACTCAACATCCCTGTAGGTGCTGGGAAGGAATTCTGTAATCACACACTCACTCCTGCAGTAAAAGGCATAAATTTTCACATGTAGCTTGATAAATAGCCTCACAACAGGTTGGTCTAGGTTTTTCTGCCAAGTACCTCATAGTAAATTTTCAGTTTGGGGAAATTTTTAGGTCTGGGATTGTGGATCTCTTTAGTTCATATTTGGTCAGTTTTCTCACCAAAGGCTATTTGTCAAAATGTCATTGTGGAGTTTATTTCCAAGCCAGATGATGTGAGATAGGAGATGTCCTTTTTTTGAGCCTCTATCTCTGAGACTCCAGTCTACATAGCACCCCACAGAGCCCTATCAGCTATCCCCACCTGGCTGGTCTCCAGACAGTGAATAGACACCTCAAGAGAACAGGTGGGCTTTATCACGCTCATGCCCTGTGTCCCCAATTTGGGCACGGTGTCTAGAACCTCTTTGTGTCTCCATGCCCAGCTAGCACTACGTCTTGCACAGTGAATACCTGTTGTAAGGTCCATGCCAGAAGGAATTTCAATTACTTCATCTTGTAATAAGAAAAAGAAACCAACTGGGCATTTATAACCTTGCTCATGCTTAGGTCCATACTGTGTACAAAGCATCAAGGCCTGTGCATAAAAGACAAGTCAAATATGGAATCACCCTAACCCCAGGCAATTTGGATAAGAGTATGTGGCATGTAAGATGATGAAAGCCAGAGCAGGACAGACTGCCCAAGTAGGTGACTCTGGCAAATGTATTATTTCAAGTTGCGATCAGTCAAAGCACCCATAGGTTCAGAGAAATTTTTTACCACTCCATTAACTATGTAAAAGAATGAAATTGGGGATATTACTTAGATTTGAAGTTACATCCAGAAATAATCTCTATCTCACAGAAACCTACCTACATGACAGGGCAAATATCTAATTCCAAAGGCTCTGTTGAGGTTTGGGGGCGCATAAGCATATTGTAAAAGTTTCCAGATATGACCCTTCCCTTCAGCAGGCAAGTGAGAAAAGTCATTTGCATACCTGACACATCTGATCCTTGCAGGAAAAGCCTCTTCAGCCCCACCATGACAGGTAAAAATGATTTAACAATGGTAACTCAGCCTCTGCATCTCTATAGTGCTTTTTTAGAAAGGAAGAGATTAAATTCTGCATTGCCTTCCTCTAGCAGCAGCGTATCTTGATGCCTGGACAACTTAGAACTACAAAACCCCCCTATCAAGAAAAACTACATTTTTTTTTTATGTCAAAAACTCACAAACCGTGTTTATCGGAACAGCTCTCATGGATTACAGTATATCAGACTGT